>JACEFZ010000362.1:0-21392 GCA_014155875.1 Cepaea nemoralis
TAGTATAAAACACTTTCCTGCGATCAGCTTCTTGACAAAAATATGTGTACAACTTCACAGCGATTCTTTGAAGTGTACAATTTCGCATTAAATCCCATTGAAAAATATTCATACATTTCAATGTTAGCGATAAGTGGTAAGATTTAAAAAAAAAAAAAAACATATTAATCAGGTTTCATGAAATAACCCACATTTTGAGACACCTCTGAACAGTCCTAGTTTTAAAAACGCGGGAAGTTGGCACAAGGCCAATCCCTTAAAAACACGTACAATATTCAACATTGAGCGCTGATTGTCTGGCTACGCTGTAATACATTTAAAATTATGAATTTCATCTCAGACCCGTAAATTATATACCGCATATAAACAAACTTTGAAATCTGCTGTAAAATCTCCAGAAAACAATTTTTTTTTTTTTGTTGGGTGGACATAATGATAAGGTTATATACTAAATCTCATAATTTTCCCTCAGTTGGTTACTGAGATATGGATGTTTATATTGAGGCAAACAAATGTGGACATACTATAATAAAAACCATACTGGGAAGTAATGGTCATGTTGAATGCACGCGAGCAAGAGGTAAACAACGATATATAAGTGGGAAGATAACATCAAGAGATGGACGAACAGCAATCTAACAAAATCTACAATCAGGGCGAGATACAGACAGTGTTGGAGATACATTGCAGCCAACCTTCATTGTGGAGACGGCACTTGATTCATTGAACTATATAAACAGCGTTTAATATATATATATATATATATATATATATATATATATATATATATATATATATATATATATATATATATATATATAAAACAGAGTGTATGTATGTATGTATGTATGTATGTATGTATGTATGTATGTATGTATGTATGTATGTATGTATGTATGTATGTATGTATGTATGTATGTATGTATGTATGTATGTATGTATGTATGTATGTATGTATGTATGTCCTTTATTTGTTCGCGAACGATCCATCCGATTGAGATGAAATTTTCTACACGTCTTCCTTTCATTCCAGAGCTGCCAACTGTGATATTTTTTTAGTGTGAAATCGCCTGCTTACTCAGTATTATTTCATTTTTCATTTTTCATTATAATTTATATATAGCGAAGGGACTTACCTCTGTAAAAGTTATTTGAAGGGGCATAACTTTTCTGTATAACTTATAGTCATATTGTGGCATCGTTTTCAAAGATTTATAAACTCTGTGTCCATAGTTATGTACCGGCATATGATTTATAATAAATAATGATACAATCTGTAAGGCATTTTCAAAGTTTTCATAAAAATAATGCACAATGCATAACATTGTAACTCATCTTTTTTTGCTTAAGAAGTTACTGTAGTCATGCAGGTGATTAGAAAGAGTTTTCATTAAAAATAATGGATGGTGTGTAGAAGGACATTCTTTTAAGTTACTTTTTTTGTTGTATGAATTTAATGAGAACTTATATGACTACTTATATGAATTAAATGAGATGCTCCCCACCAGGGACTGGGCGAAGCCGAACAGGGTCAGGCAGACAGACAGACAGACAGACAGACAGACAGACAGACAGACAGACAGACAGACAGACAGACAGATAGACAGTCGGGAACAGGAACTTATATGACTACTTATATAAATTAAATGAGATGCTTCACACCAGGAGCTGGGCAATGCCGGGCCGGGTCAGACAGACAGACAGACAGACAGACAGACAGACAGACAGACAGACAGACAGACAGACAGACAGACAGATAGTCGGTAACGGGAACGGGAACTTATATGACTACTTATATGAATTAAATGAGATGCTCCCCACCAGGGACTGGGCGAAGCCGGGCAGGGTCAGGCAGACAGATAGACAGACAGATAGACAGACAGATAGACAGTCGGGAACGGGAACTTATATGACTACTTATATGAATTAAATGAGATGCTCCACACCAGGAGCTGGGCAATGCCGGGCCGGGTCAGACAGACAGACAGACAGACAGACAGACAGACAGACAGACAGACAGACAGACAGACAGACAGACAGACAGACAGACAGACAGACAGACAGACAGTCGGGAACAGGAACTTATATGACTACTTATATAAATTAAATGAGATGCTTCACACCAGGAGCTGGGCAATGCCGGGCCGGGTCAGACAGACAGACAGACAGACAGACAGACAGACAGACAGACAGACAGACAGACAGACAGATAGTCGGTAACGGGAACGGGAACTTATATGACTACTTATATGAATTAAATGAGATGCTCCCCACCAGGGACTGGGCGAAGCCGGGCAGGGTCAGGCAGACAGATAGACAGACAGATAGACAGACAGATAGACAGTCGGGAACGGGAACTTATATGACTACTTATATGAATTAAATGAGATGCTCCACACCAGGAGCTGGGCAATGCCGGGCCGGGTCAGACAGACAGACAGACAGACAGACAGACAGACAGACAGACAGACAGACAGACAGACAGACAGACAGACAGACAGTCGGTAACGGGAACGAGAACTTATATGACTACTTATATGAATTAAATGAGATGCTCCCCACCAGGGTCTGGGCGAAGCCGGGCAGGGTCAGCTAGTATATATAGTTATCTGACCCGGCGTGGTTTCGCCCAGCTCCTGGCGCACAGTAACTTAAAAGAATGTCCTTCCACACACCATTCATTATTTTTAATGAAAACTGTTTTTAATCACCGACATGACAGTTGATAAGTTCTTTCAGCAGAAAAAGATGGGTTACAATGTTATGCATTATGCATTATTTTTATGGAAAATTTGAAAATGCCTTAAAGATTATATCATTATTTATTATCACTCATATGCCTAAAAATAACTATAGACAAAGAGTTTAACAATAGTGCAAGTAAGTCCAACAAGATGACTATAAATTATATAGAAATGTTATTAAAAGTTATGCCCCTTGAAATAACTTTTCTAGAGTGAAGTCCCCCTGCTATATAGAAATTAAATAATAAAAATGAAAAAGTAAATGTTATTAAATAAGTAGAAGATTTTACACTAAGAAACTATTATAGTCGGTTGCACAGGAATGAAAGGAAGACGTGTAGAAAATTTCATCTCAATCGGATGTACCGTTATCGAACGCATCCAATACAAAGCTACCCACAAACACACAAAACCACATACACTCTGTTTTATATATATATATATTCTATATATATACAAGAGAATCTCCGTCTGTCTGTATGTATGTATGTATGTATTTTATGCGTTCACGAACGGTCCATCTGATTGAGATGAAATTTTCTACACGTCTTCCTCTCATTCCCGTGCTGCCAACTGTCATATTTATTTTAGAGTACAAACAGTTATTTATTTAATATTATTTAATATTTAATTTACATTACAATGTATATATAGCTAGGGGATATAACTTCTAATAGCATTGCTATATATGTAAAAATGTTGCATATTTCTCAAATAGGTGGACCTTTTAGCTACAGTTATCGACAGGCATATGAGTTATAATCCTCCTCCTCCTCCCCCTTCTTCTACCCCCATTCTCCTCCTCCTCCCCTCCCCCTCCTCACTTCCTTCCCTCTCCTCCTCCTCCCCCATCTCCACTTCCTCCTCCCCTTCTTCCTCCCCCTAATCCTCCTCCTCTTCTCTCCTCCTCCTCCCTACCCCTCCTCCTCCTCCGCCGCCTCCTCCACTTCCTCCTCCCCCTCCTCCTCCCCTCCTTCTCCTCCTTCTCCGTCCTGCTCCTCCTCTCTCCTCCTCCCCCTCCTCCTCCCCCTCTCCTTCCTCCATCCTCCTCCTTCCTCCCTTCTTCCTCCTCCCTCTCCTCCTCCCCTCCTCCTCCCTTCTCCTCCTCCCTCCTCATTCTCCTTCCTCCTCCTCCTCCCTCTTCCTTCTCCCTCCTCCTTCTTCCCCCTCCTCCCTACTCCTCCTCCTCCCCTCCTCCTCCTCCTTCTTCCTCATTCTCCTCCCTCCTCCTCCTCTCTCCTCCTCCCTTCCTCCCCGTTCTCCTCCCCCCTCGTCATCCTCTCTCCTCCTCCCTACTCCTTCCTCTCCCTCCTCCTCCTCCTCCCTTCTCCTCCTCCTCCTCCTCTCTCTTTCCTCCTCCTCCTAATCCCTCCTCCTCCCTCCTCCCCTCTCCTCATCTCTCCCTCCTCCTCCTCTTCCTAATCCCTCCTCCTCCTAATCCCCCTCCTCCTCCTTATCCTCCCCTTCTCCTCCTCTCTCCTCATTCTCTTCTCTCTTCCTCCTCCCAATCCCTCCTTCTTCCTCCCCCTCCTTCCTTCTTCCTCCTCCTCCTCCCCCTCCCTCCTCCTCCCCTCCCTCCTCCTCCTTCTCCCTCCTACTCCTTCCTCCTACTCCCTCCTCCTCCACCCTCATCCTCCCTCTCCCTCCTCCTCCCTCCTCCTCTATCATCCTCCTCCCTCCTCCTCATCATCCCTTCTCTTCCCTCCTCCTTTATCCTCCTCCTCCTTCCTCCTCCTCTCTCCTCCTCCTTCCTCCTTCTCATCATTCCTACTACTCCCTTATTCTCCTCCTCTAATCCCTCTTCCTCCCTCATTCTCCTCCCTCCTCCTCCTCCCTCCTCCTCCTCTATCCTCCTCCTCCTCCCTCCTCCTCATCATCCCTCCTCCTCCCTCCTTATAATCATCCCTCTCCCTCCTCCTCCTCCCTTCTCCTCCTCCTCTCTCCACCCTCCTCCTCCCCCTCTCTCCTCCTCCTCCCTCTACCTCCTCCTCCCTCCTCCTCCTAATCCCCCTCCTCCCCCTCCTCTTCCTTATCCCCCCTCTTCCTCCTCTCTCCTCATTCTCTTCCCTCCTCCTCCCTCTCCCTCCTCCTCCCTCCTCCTCCCTCTCCGTCCTCCTCCTTCTTCCTCCTCCCTCCTCCTCCTCACCCCTCCTCCTCCCTATCCCTCCTCCTACTCCCTCCTCCTCCCACCTCTTCCTCCTCCCTCCTCCTCCCTTTTCCTCCTCCTCCCATCTCCGCCTCCTCTATCCTCCTCCTCCCTCCTCCTCCTTATCATCGCTCCTCCTTCTCCCTTATCCTCCTCCTCCCTCCTCCTCCTCCCTCCTCTCCACCTTCCTTATCCTCCTCCTCCTCCTAATCCCTCCTCCTAATCCCTCCTCCTCCTCCCTCCTACTCCTCCTCCCTCCTCCTCCTCTATCCTCCTCATCCCCCTCCTCATCATCCCTCCACCTCCCTCCTTATCATCCTCCCTCCTCCTCCCCTCCTCCTCCCTCTGCCTCCTCCAGCCTCCTCCTAATCCCTCCTCCTCCTAATCTCTCCTCCTCCTCTCTCCTCCTCCTCTCTCTTCCACCTCCCTCTTCCTCCTTCCTCCTTCTCCTCCTCCTTTTTCTTCTTCTTCTGCTGCTTCTTCCGCCGCTCCTTTTTTTTTTTTTTTAACATATCCTTTAAAGGACTTAGCAGTCAACACCAGCATCTTTCAGCTGTATGTTGATCTTCTTCGTTCATCCGGAGATTTTTTTTCGGATGTGATTGCGTTGTGCCTGTTTACAGCAGAGCTGCGTTCTTGCGCCGTTAGGCCGACACATCTGACTTCTGCGGGCATTTGTTGACCGGGTTAACCTTCCCGAGGGGTTTCTTAGGACGTTTGACTCTCACTGTTGTGGTGTTATCTCCCATCCTAGCTGGCCCATACAGAACAGCCAAAGACATCCTGGTCAGCCCTCAAGGGAAGGCAGGGGCAGACCATGGGCATTCCCCGCCATCCAAGGAGGCTTTCATACTTGCAGAGCCAAAACACAGCGCTCTGGTACTGGGCTCACCCAAGGAATCGTCACGTCCTGCACATGGCTGCTTAGCCTCACTTCCGTATATTGGGCCTTCCGTTCACCATAGGCTGTTCTTCCGGAAACCAGAAGAATGCAGTGTGCAGATGACATCCACACAGTGAGCTTTCGATTCGGACTTTCCACACAATGGATTTGCTATCCGAGCAATATTCCATTTTGTGCCACTAGGACACTTTTTCCACCTTTTTTGAAAGCCCACACAGTGAGCTTTTGATTCGGACTTTCCACGTAATGGATTTGCTATCCAAGCAATATTCAATTTCGTGCCACTAGGACACTTTTTCCACCTTTTTTGAAAGCCCACACAGTGAGCTTTTGATTCGGACTTTCCACGTAATGGATCTCCTATCCAGCAATATTCCATTTCATGCCTCTGGGAGGCTTTTGTAACCGACATACCTGTGGTATGAAGTGTGGCAGTCTGAATACTTCTTCATACACCTTTAAATGTCAACCTGTATGTAGTTAAAGTAAGCTACGGTCAACTTGAGCTTGTTGATATCTCCATAGAGCTTGTCCTCAAATGAAGCAGGTGTGGGCCAAACTATTTTTATCTGTTCTGCATATATTGGGCAATCCTGAAGCAAATGTTTTGCTGTCATTTTTCCAGTTCGACAATTACATTCATCGGTATCTCCTATCTTTAGTTTATTGAACAAGTGGTATTTCAGCCTGTTATGTCCTGTGCGGAGTCTGAAGATTGCTACTTGTTCTCTTCGGTCGAGTTTGTAATATGCATCATCCTTCTGGTGGCCTGAATGCTCTGATTCCCATTTGGTTCTATAGGTGCTTTTTATCAACCTCTTTGCCTCATTATAGGTTATGTCTATGTCAGGCTGTGGTAGTCGTCCGCCCTCTTTTGCCAGTCTGTCAGCCTCTTCATTTCCAGGTATACTGCAATGTGATAAGATCCACTGTATTACAACTTTTTTGGATTTCTGGCATAGACCATGGAGTGCTGCTCTTAGGTCAGCTAGTTCTGTGCTATTTTTGCTCTTCAGTATTGAGACAGCTGACTTTGCATCTGTGAAGATAGCTATTTTCGTCTCTTTATTTTCCTCCACCAAGAGCATTTCTGCTGCAGTTTTCAGAGCCTCTACCTCCGCTTTGAAGTTACTTGAGAACTTTCCAGTTGCCACTGAATGTGGTTTTTTTTACTCCATTTTTTAAATTTAGGAGAATTCCTCCTCCTCCATTCTCTACTGAATTTTTGGCTGATCCATCTGTATATGCATGGGTCCAATTGCTGCTTGGGTAATGTTCTTTTATGTAGTTTAGGATTATCTCTCTTCTTTCGGTTTCATGCTGAGTATTCTTTTTCTCAATACCAGGAATGTTTTCTATCATCTCAGGCAGTTGCTGCTGTCTCCAAGCTGGGAACTTGTCTGCATTGTAAATGGGTTTGACTGTTGATATGTTAAGTATGGGATCTGCCCTAATCTTTCGTTTTGCAGTTTCTACAAAGTTGCTACGCTTCAGTCTTCCCTTTCCAAAACCACTAAACCTTTTATACATAGGGTGGTCTGTCAATCTTCTAAATTTTTCAGCTTGTTGCTGGGCTCTGCTATCTCTTCTATCCTGCATTGGTTGTAAACAAGTGATCTTTTCTAATTCATTAATAGGCGTTGTCTTCAAGGCTTCCAGTTATGATTCGCATTCCTTGATTTTGGACTCTACTTATTTTGTTAAAGTTTGACTTAGCTGCTGTTGCCCAAGCTGCAATGCCATATTCCAGTACTGGCCTCACCCGTCCAGTATATAACTTCTTGAGAACTTTCTCATCTGCTCCCCACGTTGTACCAGCAAGCTTTTTCATGATTGCCATTCTTTGCCTTGCTCTTGTTCGATTTTTCTCAACCTGTGTCTTCCATGTCAGGCGACGATCAAAGGTGACTCCTAGATATATTGAATTTTCTTCATGGCGCAATATTTTTCCATTCAATACCAGCTTAGGTTGCTGAGTTTTAGTTGAGAGGGAGAACACTGTGCATGTTGTTTTCTCCTCACTTATCTTCACTAGCCATGATTTTGACCAGTCCTCTAGCGCTAATAGGGCTTGCTGTATTCTGCTGTTAGCTGTACTAATATATTCTTCAGATGTCCATATGGCTAGGTCATCTGCAAAGGATGATGTGTGTACTCTGGCTGGAAAATTTTCCGTGATGTCGTTTATATATGCTAGGAATAATGTTGGTGAAAGAACTCCTCCTTGGGGGACACTGCCATACGGCGGCACGACCCACCACGAAAAGTATAAATTGGAAAATGGGAATTTCCCACTCGGACACGAAAGTGGACGTAAACAAATGAATCCAAGGAGAATGTGGACAACGTCAGTGGACAGGAACAGGGGACGCTGTGATTGTGCTGTAGAACAAGGACGTGTTTTTTCTAAGGATCTGTGTGAGGTGACCTCTGGACGCAATGATATGAGCGTGAGACAGCTATGAGTCAGGAGAGGGGGATCTGTTGATGATAATACTGCAGTGAAGTAACCGGGCGGAAAAACCTAGAGTGGAATTACAGCTTAAATGGAATCAGTGGATCAGGGCGTCAAGCAGAGCGCAGTAGACTGAACACTCATCGGTGGATCAGTAAAGTAGGCGCCGACCCTGTCTATAGGGGTCAACCTACAGGTCTACGTGAGTTTAATGTTCACATGTCTGCCACGGAATAAACTTCTGGTAGCGCTTTGAGATCTTGACTTGTGCCGTTGATTAGCATTGTATTCAAGACACCTTGCTCCAATAGCATCATTTTGCTTTTTTGTCCTTGTACTTTTGTCCTGGCAGTTCTGTTCTCAAGGTAGTGGCTGATCCATTTGTACATTTTCCAACAAACATGCATTTTTTGCAGTTTTACTTTCAGTCCTTCCTTCCATACTTTATCAAATGCTTTTTCTAAATCGATCCAGACCGCTAGTGTGTGCTTTTTCTCTTGGAAGGCATCCTCTATTTTCTGAGCTATATAGGTTATTTGATCTTCAGTGGATCTGTACTTTCTGAATCCTGCTTGGTGAGGTGTTAAGAGTTGGTTTTCTTCCAGATGCCATGTTAGCCTGCCATTGATAATGCGTTCCAATAATTTTCCTACACAGCTATGAAGACTGATAGGTCGATAGCCATTTGGTTCTTCCAGGTCTTTTCCTTTCTTTGGGACTGGTATTAGTATAGCTTCCTTCCATGCCTGTGGGACTATTCCCCTCTTCCAGCTGTAATTTAGGACTGCTAGTAGTTTCTTTTTTGCCTTAGTGCCTAGTCCTATTAGCATTTCATTTGTGATTCCATTCTTTCCTGGTGATGTCTTCTTTTTTAGGGTATTCATTGCCTGTTCCATTTCTTCCATTGTTAGATTTGCCATCATATATTCTGCTGCTGTCTCTGTATTTGTATGATGTATCTGTTTATCTTTGATTACTTTCTTCTGTTCGGCTGTAATATCAATGTGGTTTGCACTGGCATAGTGTTCCATTAGTGCATTTGCAGCCTTTTTTCCTGTAAGCAAGGCATTTCCTTGTTTAATTGTTATTTGTTTATTTCTAGGTCCTTCATTGTTCATGGCTTTCACTAGTTTCCATAGTTTGTTTCCATCCCTGTCAAAATTCAGGTTTTCTGTTTTTGCCCTCCAACAATCTCTTGTTGTTTGATTTACTGTTCTTTTATATTTTGCTGAGATGGCTTTGAGAGAGATGTTCGCTTCAGTTGTTTGTTCTCTCTCTGCGGTCTTCCTAGCATCTTCAACTTTGTCCTCCAAAATTTGTAGTTCTTCAGTCCAGTATGGTTTGTAATTTTTCCTCGCTCCTCTTGGAATAGACTCAGTGGCCGCCTGTATTATTGCTCTGTTTAGACTTTCCACCATTTGCTTCATGTTGCCATATCGTGTATTTATGTTTTCACAATATTTGTCTGTTAGTATGGCAAATCTGTCCCAATCTGCTCGTTTGTAATTCCAACGGGGCAAAGGCTTTTGCTCCTGTGGAACATACTCCATATTTATTACAAGCTTGATTGGTCTGTGGTCACTACCTGCTAATTGGTCAAGCACATGGAGATCGATTTTGTGGAGGATGTCTCCTGTGCAGAAAGCTAAGTCTGGAGTAGAAGTGGTAATCCATCTTCTGGAGTAAAAGCTCGGTGTGTCATCCGCTTTGTTGAGTAGATGGAGATTTGAGTCTATTTCCCAGTCCTCCACTTCATCTCCTCTTTTGTCAGTATCTGGGTATCCCCATCTTTCTGAACGGCTATTAAAGTCTCCGACAACAATGCAATTTGTGTCAGTTATTTCCATGTTTGAGAGTGTAAGATCCTTATCTGCCGGGCTATACAGATTGTAAATTCTCATTTTCACGTCCTTTATCATTATATCAACACCTATAATTTCCGTTTGGTTGTCAGAGATCACAGATACTTCGCTGCAAGGTATTGTATTTCGTGTAAGTATTACAACTCCTCCTTTGTGTCCTTCGCGGTCGAAACGTGTGGCCTGATATCCCTCGACTGAAAATGTGCGATTGGCGTTGAGGTGTGTCTCTTGAATGCATGCCACATCTATTCTATCTTTATGAAGACGCTGTGTTAGGGAGGCTTTCTTGTTATAAACTCCTTCTGCATTCCATTGTAGTATGTTGAGTGTCCGGGGTGTTTGGTCAATAGCTCTTAACCTACTCCTCTGTGCCTTGACTCCACAGCACAGGGGAAGGTGACCACCAGTAGTCATGGGTGGACCCCCATCGAGGCAGGGGGCCCGGCACTATCACCGCCTGATGGGACTTCACGGGATTAGCACCATAACGATTTATTTTCATCTGTGGCATCATGAAATGATAAAGTTACGTCGCACTTCTTTGTCAAGCCTGTGGCTCAGTACATCCGATTTCGACAAGCATTTGTTCGGGATGCTTTCCCTAGCCTTTGACTGTCCCCAGTCTACCTACAAGGCAGCAGGTTTGTGCGTCACTTCGTCTGGTCCCTCTCCCTTGACCTGTCCGACATGGGTGACCCTACCAGTAGCTGTGCTACCGTCGGCATAGCTCTTGGGGTCATTGGAACGCGCAAGCCCCTCTACCTCGTCAAGTTGGACGCACGGCAGAGGGGGTATGTTGATCTATTGGCAAGATTACGCTCAGTAGTTTGCCATTGCTTTCTGAGCGGCCGGCTCAGTATCCCGCAAGTCACGAGCGGGGGTCGAACCGCCTCAGCTCTCGCTCCGCTACGAGACTCTGCGTGATAAACGGGATTACAGAGAGAAAGTGTTGTAACCCCACAGCCAGAGAGACCGGCTTCCTTTTACCCAAGTTAATTGTTGGGGGAAGATGTAAAGATCTTTCAAGTGCTCTTTTTTATGCTTTTTGTAAGTTGGTCTTTGTTTATCTAAGGTTGTTCTAACTGCAACCAATAAATTATTAGACAGACAGACAGACAGGGAACGGGAGCAGGGGCCGAATATGAATTAAACGATATGGTCCCCGCTTTGGGGACGGGAACGGGAGCAGGGGCCGAATATGAATTAAATGAGACGCTCCCCGCTTTGGGAACGGGAACGGGAGCAGGGGCCGAATATGAATTAAATGAGATTCTCCCTGCCAGGAGCTGGGCGAAGCCGGGCCGGGTCGTCTTTGTTGGGAACGGGAGCAGGGGCCGAATATGAATTAAATGAGACGCTCCATTTACCCAAGTTAATTATTTGGGGAAGATGTAAAGATCTTTCAAGTGCTCTTTCTAATAATAGACAGACAGGTAGATAGTTGGGAACGGGAACGGGAGCTTATATGACTAATTATATGAATTAAATTAGATGCTCCCCACCAGGATCTGGGCGAAGCCGGGCCGGGTCAGCTAGTATAAATGTATAGACTAGCTGACACAGTCCGGCTTCGCCCAGTCCCTGGCGGGGATCTGTCTGTCTGGCTGTTTTTTTTTTTACATTTGCGAATACACCATATACATTCATACACATGTGACAACATTATATTCGTGGCATGTTGTAACTACAGAGAGAGAGAGAGAGAGAGAGAGAGAGAGAGAGAGAGAGAGAGAGAGAGAGAGAGAGAGAGAGAGAGAGAGAGAGAGAGAGAGAGAGAGAGCTATTTGTTCAACTTGAATGACATTTCCTCTAAACATATTTATCAACATAAACCCCATAGACTTCCAAGGTGTTTCGCCGTTAATGTAAGTAAATTTTCTTTAAATTGTGGGTGACCTTAAGAGGCCAGTTAAAAAATGTTGTTTTCCCACAAAGGGAAAACTTATTCGGCTGACTGTTATTAATATCATTGAAAGTACAGTTTTAAAAATTAAACATAAACGTAGAATTGAAAAAGTTGATCATAAAATGGAAGTAAATAAAGATTAAACAAATTTTGTATAAAGACTTTAATAGCTTTCTTTTCATGATTGATAAAATAAGATTGCGGTGTTGAGTGTTTTATTTGTCAAAGAAAAATAAAAGATTTAGATGTTAGTCAATGGTATTACAGCTAGGTATACCATTTTCTTTTTCAAATTCTAGTACTCTCCCTTGCAACAATATTAGATGTTTATGTCCCCCTAACAAGCGCAGACAATTTACATATAAACTTAACGTAAAGAAATTCAAATATACAAATAGAAACGCAAAATTTGATCTACAGGCACTGAAGAGTGAGGAGATAAAAGATAAATTTAACGTAGAGGTAAAGAACAGATTCGATGCATTGTCCGATATGGAAATATTATTTCAAGACGTCAGTGACCAATTGGAAATATAAAAGAAATCAGTCAAGAAGCTGCACTAACAACAATGATAATCCCAAAAATAAAGATAATAGGACGCAAGAAATGGATGATGGAAGACATCTTAAAACTCATAGAAATAAGAAGAAATAACAAAAATAACAAGGAAATATACGAAGAAATTCACAGGAAAATTAGGAAGCTATGCAAAGAGGCAAAAGAAACATGGCTTGAGGAAAATTGCAAGGAAATTGAAAACCAACACAACACCCAGAATACCATATTAATGCACACAAGAATTAATGACATCACTAACAAAAGAACACACACACACATCAACAGGTTGCCTAAAAACCAAAGATGGCAAAATCATAATAATAAAAGATCAGATTTTACATGCGTGGTCAGATTATGTGAAAGGCCTTTATGATGATACAAGAAAAGAACAATATGATCATCAGAATAATAATGAAGGACCATCAATTTTGTTTGTCGGGGTGTTTTTCTTTTAGATATCTAGCAATTCCGCAGAGCCGGACTCCCTGGCGAAGATGTTAGCGATTTTCTCCGTAATCCTGTATATCCACGTGTGGGGACATAGCTGCGCGAGATTCGGTAAGGAATCAGGTTGCGTTGGTTACTTACAGGGGTATAGTATCTGAGATTGTCGCTCAGTAAGCAATGCAAAATACTCTGCGTAATCTTGCAAAGACATCAACAACAGCGGTAAAATGCTGTTGTTGACAGCGATGTAAATAGGATATGCGAAAAAGAAAAAAAAATTCGGCAGAATGCTTGAACATAAGTGTAGTGATCAATCAAGGCATTACTATCATGTTATTATGATATTTGAAATATTCTCTAAGCAAACGTAATTGCACCAGCATTTAGCATAGAGAGAGAGAGAGAGAGAGAGAGAGAGAGAGAGAGAGAGAGAGAGAGAGAGAGAGAGAGAGGAGAGAGAGAGAGAGAGAGAGAGAGAGAGAGAGAGAGAGAGAGAGAGAGGAAGAGTGGTGGGTGGGGGGGGGGGAGAACTATTTGTAATATTTGTCAACATAATCCCCATAAGCTTGCACGGCCTTTCGCTATTGCGAAAATAAGTGCATGCAGGCCTTGATTGTGCCAAACCAGGTTTTGTCCTACTCACTTCGCCTGTTAATCGTCATCTTTCTCATTCCTATCACCTAGGCCATAGTCAATAGTCAAACCACTCACCTTCTCGTTGCTACTTTTTCGTTGAAATCTCCGAGGATGACGGTCATTTCAAAATTTTTACTCTGATCCTCGGCCATGTCTAATTCGTTATATCATTCTTCTTCTTCTTTTCGTTCATCCGGCAGTGTTTTTTTCAGATGTGATTGCGGTGTGTCTGTTATGCGCCCTTGGGCCGAAACCTGTAGGCCAACACATCCGACAATAGCGTGCTTTTTTGATCAGGTAGCATTACTGGGAGACTCTCACTTTTGTGGTGCCATCTACAACCCAGCTGGCCAAGGTTGAACGGTCGAAGACAACGGTCATCCTTCAAAGGAAGGCAGGGACAGTCCATAGCATTTTCCGCCATCCAAGGTTGCTTCTATAGTTGCAGGGCCGACACATAGTGCCCTGGTTCTGGGCTCACCGAGGGAAATCGTCACGTCCTGCTCATGGCTGCTTTAAATCCTCGCTTCAATATATTGGTCATTTCGTTTGCCCCGGGCCATTCCCGCACAAACCCGACAGGTTTGCAGACGGCATCCACTCAGCGAGTTTTCGGACATGTGCTTGTCGTTGCGCCCGTCAGAGCTGTTCCAGGCACGACAGACATTCGGAGAATTACCTAGTCAGAGCTGTTCCGAACAAGAACGGCATTCGGAAACTAGGTAGTCAGAGCTGTTCCTAGCACGAGAGACATTCGGACGAGACATTTCACTCGGACGTAATTGCGTAGTGTCAATTTTTAGTTTGCCACCCGTAGGACGACACTTCCGGCTTCTGGCGGGCATTTTTTAATGAGGTTAGCCTTCCTCTGGTTTCGAGGCACGTTAGACTGTTGTGATGTCGCCAACATCTCAGCTGGTCAAGATAGAACGATCAACGACATCGCGGTCGGTCCTCAAGAAAAGGCAGGGGCAGACCATGGGCATTCCCTCACTATCCAAGGAGGCTTCCATAATTGCAGAGCCGGCACATATTGCTCTGAGCCCAGGCTCACCCGAGGAGTTGCCACGTCCTGCTCATGGCTGCTTTAGTTCCTCCCTTCCCTGTGTTGGGCATCTCGCTTGCCACCGATCGCTCAAGCATACACAAGGAGCGGTCAGATTGCGAGCGACATCCACTCGGTACGCTTTTGCTTTTGACTTCAGACCACGCAATAGGTTCGCTCGCCGTGCGTTCCATTTCGCGTCATTGAGACATTCTTCCACTTTTGTCTACACTCTCTATGAGTTAGATACAGACAGTTTTCGTAACCATTTCCTTCGACTGGAGCACTTTTCTGACCTTTTGTACTCGCTCACGAGGTAGGCTACATGTGCTGCCGGCTCAGCACCTTACCTTCGTGCAGCAGTGAACGAGAAACGGCCTGGCCCTCTCATCCGGGAATCTCTCAAAACCCCCAGCTGAGAGCCTTCGAACATGTATCAGACCTGAGCATGTAGCTTGCTCAGTATCACGCCTCTATTTTTCGGTTGGTGGGTATCGGCCCGGCTCTCAGATCCGAGGGTTTGTGGCTTAGTGGCGTTCAGCCACAGCCCTCGACAGGGAGCCTTAAGAGTTTTGTCCGGACCAAGAACTTCTGCCTTCGTGCACCTGATTTAAATTTTTGACTGCTATCCTCAGTCTTACCTGCAGAGCAGCAGGTTGTGTCTCTCTTAGTCTGGTCCCTATCCCATAAGCTGCCCGATATGTAGTTTTTCATCCATCGGCAGGCAAATGGGGTCGATGGGACACGCAAGCTCCCCCACCACGTCAAGGTGGAGACACATCGGGGGAGGTTATATCATTCAAGAAGCCCTGGGCATGAAAACGTGAGGCGAAGAAATTCATTGGCATTGAGAATATTTCGCATTTACTGAACCCTTGCCTTCTACAAATCAACAGTTGTTCTTCTCCTAGTTATATATCCATTGTAATTGATGCCCCTATATATTTTTTCTCTCCACCAGAATGGTTTATATTGTATTCCTCGGAAGTTATACTGCCCTCTGGTCTCACACGTACCTAATATGTTAATATTCAGTCTTCTCATTTATTTCTTAGTGTTATCAAAGTTTGGGATGGGCGTTATTAATTTTCTTTCTTTCTTTCTTTCTTTCTTTTTAAATAATCGTTTATTATGTACAAAAGCATTTACAAAATGCTAATGGTCGACGTTTGGTGCAGGAGAGCCTGGCATATGATACCACAACATCTAGCTTAAGAATGGAGGTAGAGGCGGTCAGTGCAGCTTTCCGCTGGATGGATAATACGATAAACACGCACACATCGTGATTGTAACTGACTCAAAAAGCCTGCTGAGGACGGTGAGGACAGAAAAGCTTCGGGTAGAGTGGCTTGCTTCGCTTCGGAGGTCACGGGTGGCAAGCATCGCCTGGATCTTTTCTCCGGGGCATCCCGATGTGCTAATAAATCCATTATTTTTAATGAAAACAGTATTTAATCACCTACATGACTGTAGATAACTTCTTTAAATATAAAAAGATGAGTTAGAACATTTTCACTATTTAAATAGATGCATTATTTTTATGAAAACTGTGAAAATGCCTTAAATATTTTATCATTATTTATTATAGCGCATATGCCTGTAGATGACTGTAGCAAAAAGGTCCACCTATTTGAGAAATATGCAACAATTATTTTAATTGTAATTATATAGCAATGATATTAAAAGTTATGCCTCTTGAAATAATTATTCTTAAGTTCAGTCCCCTCGCTATATATAAATTATAATGTAATAACGAAATTAAATTTTATTACGTAAATAGCTGTTTGTAAACTAACAAACTATGACAGTTGGTTGCACGGGAATGATAAGAACACGTGTAGAAAATTTCATCTCAATCGGATGGACCGTTCGCGAACGCATAAATAACATATATACAGAGATACAGACAGACATACATTCTATTTTATATATATATATATATATATATATATATATATATATATATATATATATATATATATATATATATATATATATATATATATATATATCATCTCATCTCATCATGTTCCTCTTGTACCTTGCGGTGTCGAGGTGAAGTATAAACTTCGTGAGAGTGCCCGGTTATGGGCTTCGTATATCGACATTCCCATGGATTCTGTTATTCCCTCCGTCCAACGTTTACGTGGTCGGCCTCTTCCTCTGTTTCCATCTGGTCTGTACATCATTGCTTGTTGTGGCATGCTGTTGACTGGTAGCCTACTTGCATGGCCAAACCATTTGACTTGCTGCTTTCTAATAAAATCTAGAGCAGCTTTAACCCCCACTTTAGTCCTGATTTCTTCATTTCTGATCTTATCTCTTCTTGATACGTTGAGTATTCTTCTCAGGAACCTCATTTCTGTTGTTGTGATTTTTCTTTTCTCTTTTTCTGTCATTGTCCAGGTTTGGCATTGGTAGCACAGAGTTGGTAGGAAGATTGTGTTGTAAAGTGCTTTCTTAGTAGTTATTGATACATGTTTGTTCTTTAGTATTGGTGCCATTTGTCCAATGAGTTGATTTGCCTTATTGCACCTATTTTCGATCTCGTCTTCTGATCTGCCATTTGATGATATTATACTTCCTAGGTACTTGAAGCTCTTTACTTGTTTCAAGGGATGTTCGTTTAGGTGAATTGTTGCTGTTTGTTCTTCTTTAGTTATAGTCATTACCTCTGTTTTGCTTGTGCTAATTTTCATGTTATGTTCCCTACACATTTCGTTTAGACTATTCATGTGGTCTTGTAATTCAGCTTCTGATTTTGCTATTAGTGCTTGGTCGTCCGCAAACAGGAGTTCTCTAATGGTTAGATTTGCAGATGGTTCTTCTTCTGTGTTCTCGTCATGCGGTATTCTTGCTGTCTCTGCTTGGCTGGTTTCTTTACATATGTTGTCTATATATGTTATGAACAAGAGAGGGGACAGGACACAACCTTGTCGTACTCCAGATCTTATGGTGAAGGGTTCTGAGTGTCCTCCAGTTGCTCTCACTATGCATTCACTGTTGTTGTATAAACTTCTACATAGGTTTGTTAGATGTGTACTCACTCCATATTGTTTAAGGATTTCCCACAGCTTGTTTCTATCTACCCTATCAAATGCCTTTTCTTGGTCGACAAAGGCTAAGTAGAGTGTTTCATTGAATTCGATTGATTTTTCTATAAGTTGTCTAAGAGCAAAAATGGCGTCTGTGCATCCTTTGTTTTTCCTAAATCCAAGCTGCGTTTCGCTTAGCTGGGGTTCTAAAGTAGTTCGTTATCTTTTTTCAATAATTTTGCAAAATATTTTCCCAGTATGACTCAACAGTGAAATGCCTCTGTATTGTGTGCAATCTCTTTTGCTGCCTTTGTTTTTCCAAATTGGGATAATTATGGCGTTTCCCCAGTCTCGTGGTGTCTGTTGTTCTATATATATATATTGTAAGATTCTAGGGGATAACATCACATATAGTATAGCACACCCCTGTTTTAAACATCTTAATTAACTCTTTGTATACGACGAGCGACTTAACCAATGTTTTTCTTAGCAATGTGTAATGTGAAATTAACCCTTTCCTGCGAATTTCGACCACTACGTGTCTGCCAGACACAGAATAGGATAAACAAGATTATCTTATGCCTGGCAGGTCGATCTGTTGATGCTGACTTCAGTTATAACTCGACAAGTTTCGCTGCCCAAAAATTAATTTAACACCGAACGCCTTGGGATCTACTAGGTTCTGTTGATAGCCATTAATCTTGGTAATCCAATAAAATATATGGTGTATTTTTATTGACTTTGCAGTGTTTAAAAATATTGCCGGTCCAAGTTTTGTATTCACCCTCTGTAAAGTTCATGCAACATAATAGATAAATACAAAACTTGGACCGGCAATATTTTCAAACACTGCACAGTCATTACAAATACACAGTGTACCATGAGATGAAGAACAGACACTGGCACTGGATAGGTTTTATATTGATAAGACCTGGGGAGAAATATATCTAGAAAGGCCTTTGTCTGGAAACCACAGAGTAAAAGAAATAAGGGAAGACCTAAAACACACATAAAGAAGAGAAGTAGCAACAGAAATGAATTATATAGGGAGGGCATGGACGAGGCTGCATGGGATAGTTAAGGATAGGACGGCTTGGGGGTGGGCTGGTTGAGGGCCTATGTCCCAGTGGAACATCATCATCATCATCCAGTGCCTTGCCGGCTGGCGTAGGCGATCATGCCTGTGCACAAATTGCGATCGCCAACGGCATGGATCAATTCGTGTGTTAACTTCCTTCCGTGCAGTGACACAAGACTGTCAAGAATTTTCCCATGCTGTCTATTTTTAACTCCCTTTCCGCAAATCTTTCCGGTTGTCACAACATGCGGCGGCGCGCCCCTCCCCCCACCCCACCAATGATAACAGCGTCTTTTTGATGTTTGTGATAAGTTGCCTTTGCGACTTAGCTTCCCTCAAAATATGCAGATTGCTCATTTTGGCTGTCCAATTAAATGTCCAATGAAACATAAATGGCTAATGAAGAAGAAGAAGAAGAAGAAGAAGAAGAAGAAGAAGAAGAAGAAGAAGAAGAAGAAGAAGAAGAAGAAGAAGAAGAGGAGAAGAAGAAGAAGAAGAAGAAGAAGAAGAAGAAGAAGAAGAAGAAGAAGAAGAAGAAGAAGAAGAAGAAGAAGAAGAAGAAGAAGAAGAAGAAGAAGAAGAAGAAGAAGAAGAAGAAGAAGAAGAAGAAGAAGAAGAAGAAGAAGAAGAAGAAGAAGAAGAAGAAGAAGAAGAAGAAGAAGAAGAAGAAGAAGAAGAAGAAGAAGAAGAAGAATGAAATAAAATGTATTGTACGATTCTTGGAAAGGTAAAGTAAACCACCCTTTTATATGTCTAAGGCGTACTAGACACAAGGAGCTGGTCTCAGTGTCCCGAACCTACCGGTTGACAAACGAGCAAATAGTGAAATACACCAAAATACTTGAACGGCTGACGTAGGCACAGTAAGAAACAAATAGAACGCTTTCATCGACAACAGTAACCACACTGTGACCGCATAAAATTGACCTTTAATTACCGTCTACGTTGGATACAGAGATGCGAATCACAAAGCCCCTAGGGCCTGGCATCTCTCTCTCTCTCTCTCTCTCTCTCCTCTCTCTCTCTCTCTCTCTCTCTCTCTCTCTCTCTCTCTCTCTCTCTCTCTCTCTCAACACCAACCGTTGCACACTCGCACCGCATTTTTTTCAAACAGGTTACCTTCAGGCGATAAGCATTTTTATGTACTCACACGTCTACAGTAAATAATCGATGTGACACACACACACCCATGGAGTATTGCTGTCTAACCTAAAGACATTAATGTTAAAGTTGCATATCCTTTACAGGACGTTACTGTCAACACCAGCATTTTTTGCTAGTGTGATCTCTTGGCAAGTTTACGTTCAGTAGTTTGCCATTGCTTTCTGAACGACGGGCACCCATACCATTTCTTTAAAAAAAAAAAACACAACGCGGTCTGCTGCCAAGTCGCGTGCAGCTGTGTTTCGAAGGCGGGTATGCGGATCACGAATTGTGTCCGTAACGTCTTCGCCACGGAGGGGAGACATTACACTTTCTAAATACAATCAAACGGCTAACTCATCTAGCGGCTAACTACTCACATGTTTAAACTAACCTAGCTATAAACGATCGATCCTATCTACCACCATTTCTCTAACTCTCGATGCACGATGCTCTCCTCCCTGAGGGAGGGCTGTCTTGGGTGCAGGCACATTTGGCAGTTGTGGGACGAGCACGAAGACAACGCAAAACACGAAGACAACGCAATTCTCGAAACAAGGTTCGAATGAACGGCAGGAAGAAAGACACCTGGAGTCTTGACCCGGGTGGACCCACTACCGGAGAGTGTCAGGAAGATAAAGGGCCGAAATATATCCGGGAGGCGGGACAATTTCTGACGATCAGAAACCTCTTGTCGCGCTTGCTTCGTGGCGGAGTTTTTATCACACTCATCACATCTTGCTCCTCTTGTACATTCCGGTGTCGAGGTGAAGCATAAACGACGGGAGAATACCCGTTTATGGGTTTCATATATCGAGATTCCTATGGACTCTGTTATTCTCTCGATTGAGTGAGTTCCCTTGAGCAAGATGGCGGGACATTTCTTCGTCCCGTTAAATGGAACGTGTTTTTTTTCCGAAATGTGTATGGATTAAGTGTTTTTTCGTGGTGAAATGGAGTTCGGACCGTGCAACGGAGTTCGTGCACGCGCGTCCGGTCTTCTTTCGGCGTATCATCGGCGCACGGTGGCGATAGTTAAGCCTAACATGACGGCCAGACGACCAGCTAGGACACAACGTGGTAAGAGGGCGGGCGCGCGCAGAAGGCGCTTAAAATGTGACAGATTGGGTATCGGAAATGTTCGAGTACTGCACTGGAACTGTGGATCATTTAGTCAACGCCGACCCATTCTTGAAAAACTACTCTACGGAAACGATATAGTCTATTCTTGCAAGAAACACAGCTCACCGACGGAACAGTCAATGTTGCGGGATTTCAGGGCTTCCTTAACAGGCGGCACCTCGGACAGGCCATTCTGGTCCGCGACAACATACTAGTGTCTGAGATCGATATGTCCGCCTGGAACAGCGATGCCCTGCAAGTGCAGGCATTAAGAATAATGACACCAGTGCAGCTTGTAATCGTTAACGTC
>JACEFZ010000363.1:0-14713 GCA_014155875.1 Cepaea nemoralis
CTTCGCTTGTGCATTGTGCCTTGAACAGAAAAAGACCAACACAAGACCGACCGCAGCGCAGCTCTGTGCCGAGTTTGGGCCACTCACAACCATTCATCTTGATATACCCTGGGAGGTTGTAGCTCTAATTCACTTGCGGTGGTGCATTATAATACGACGACGTCCCCTGCGCGACGCTTCAAATCTTTGGTAGTTGCACCAAACCCCTGGGGGGGGGGGGGGTGGTAGTGGGTCCACTCTCCATCGGTATTCCTCCAACAGTACATGCGCTGCCGTGTTGGATTCGCTTTTAGCCACTGATGTGTGTCCATGGTGTGTACCTCATACATACTAAATCTCTAAGTAGCGCTCCGGGACGGTTCACCGCTTGGTGTGCACCCTGGGGCCTAGGGGGGCGGGGCCCCGGGGGGTTGGATCCCTAGGGGGCTGTTGTTTTGGCGATCCTGTGGTGCCCTGGTTGTTTTGGCCCCAAACCGCTAATTGCCATCTACTCCGTTCATTATGCGTTCGCGAAAGGTCCATCCGATTGAGATGAAATTTTCTACATGTTTTCTTTTCATTCTTGTGCAACCAGCTTTAATAGTTTCTTAGTGTACAATCATCTATTTATTTACTAAAATTTAATTTTGTAATTACATGACTCAACATAAGAAAAAATAAAACAGGGACATAATTTTTAGTAGCATTGCTATATCTTAAGTTAAGTCCCCTGGCTATAGATAGATAGATAGATAGATAGATAGATAGATAGATAGATAGATAGATACATACATACATACATACATACATACATACATACATACATACATACATACATACATACATACATACATAGACAGACAGACAGACAGACAGACAGAGAGACAGATCCCCGTCAGGGCCGGGTCAGACAGACAGACAGACAGACAGACAGACAGACAGACAGACAGACAGACAGACGGGAAAGGGAACTTATATGACTACTTATATGAATTAAATGAGATGCTACCCATCAGGGACTGGGCGAAGCCGGGCCGGGTCAGACAGACAGACTGACAGATAGATAGTTGGGAACGGGAACTTATATGACTACTTATATGAATTAAATGAGATGCTCCCCACCAGGGACTGTGTGAAGCCGGGCCGGGTCAGACAGACAGACAGATAGACAGACAGACAGACAGATAGTCGGGAACGGGAACGGGATCTTATATGACTACTTATATGAATTAAATGCGATACTCCCCACCAGGAGCTGGGCGAAGCCGGGCCGGGCCGGGTCAGACAGACAGACAGACAGACAGACAGACAGACAGACAGACAGACAGACAGACAGACAGACAGACAGACCTACGCCAGGGCCTGGGCGAAGCCGGGCCGGGTCAGCTAGTTTGCTTCATAAAATATACTTATATGTTACGTTACTATTACGTCTTTATTGTTACAAATATGTTACACCAAGGAAGTCGGCCCCTGTAGTCTGTAGATAGTGAACGAAGTTTGGAGTTAACCGCAGGCGATAGCTTCGCGCTGATTTTCACACATGATTTAGCGGAAGCAACGACAAGCTACTAAACGTAAGATTGCTTAGAACAAGACAAACAATCAATTAATGTTGAGATTGGTTGCCAAGTCATGTGAAGGAAATGAAGCTAATTAACTTATTAATCCCAACTTAAATACTCGAAAGAAAACCAAGAGCAAAAACGATATATTGGCATCCCCATTATGGCTACTATGATTTAGAGCCGCTGGTAGGTTATCCAACTCATAGTACGTTAAAGTTAGATGCATATCCTTTACAGGACGTCGCAGTCAATACCAGCAGTTTTTGCTGTTGTGATCTCTTGGCAAGGTTACGTTCCGTAGTTTGACTTTACTTTATGAACGACCGGCACCTATATCATTTCGTAAATAACCAGCGCAAGGCGGTTTGCTGCCAAATCGCCCGCAGTTGTGTTTCGAACGCCTGTATGCCGTGTTACGAACTGCGTTAATAATGAATTCGCTACGGAGCCAGCATAACTCATCAAATACCATCGCCTATGAGGAAGCCACGACTCGTCACCTGTGATCTACTATGCATATCGTTGTGTTTCACTGCCACGTCCTGTAAGGACATTCGCCTTACTAGCGAAGTGAAATTGATGAAGAAACATTTCTCCCGGCAACATTAAACATTGCTTGCTTCATACAACATGCGTTCATTTTACTTCGTAATACGTCACACGACGCTTACCCTTATTTCGTCTTGTCTTCTGTCTTGCCTTCTGTCTTATTTTCTACTTGTCTTCTGTATTGTCTTCAGTCTTGTGTTCTGTCTTGTCGTCTACCTTGACTTCTGTTTCGAATTATGTCTTGTCTTCAGTCTTGTCTTCTGTCTTATCTTCTGTCTTGTCTTCTGTCTTGTCTTCTGTCTTGTCTTCTGTCTTGTCTTCTGTCTTGTCTTCTGTCTTGTCGTCTATCTTGCCTTCTGTCTTGAATTCTCTCTAGTATTCCATCTTGTCTTCTGTATTGACTTCCTTTTTTGCACAGCAGACAGGATGTCAGGCACCCAGACAAGCATGTAGCATTGTCTTCTGTCTTGTCTTCTGTCTTGTCTTCTGTCTTGTCTTCTGTCTTGTCTTCTGTCTTGTCTTCTGTCTTGTCGTCTATCTTGCCTTCTGTCTTGAATTCTCTCTAGTATTCCATCTTGTCTTCTGTATTGACTTCCTTTTTTGCACAGCAGACAGGATGTCAGGCACCCAGACAAGCATGTAGCATTGTCTTCTGTCTTATCTTCTGTCTTGTCTTCTGTCTTGTCTTCTGTCATGTCTTCTGTCTTGTCTTCTGTCTTGTCTTCTGTCTTGTCTTCTGTCTTGTCTTCTGTCTTGTCGTCTATCTTGCCTTCTGTCTTAAATTCTCTCTAGTATTCCATCTTGTCTTCTGTATTGCCTTCCTTTTTTGCACAGCAGACAGGATGTCAGGCACCCAGACAAGCAGGTAGAAAGGCATGCAGTTAGTCAAACAAGCGGGCATTCATGCAGACAGTCAAGCATGCAAACAAGTAAGCAGGTTATCGAGCAGGCAGACAGACAGACACATAAAAAGGCTAGCAGGCCGATAGACAGGCAGGCAGGCTGACAGGCAGTCAAACAGGCAGCAAGCAGCAAACAGACAGGCAGGCAGGCTGACGGGCAGACAAACAGGCAGCAAGCAGCAAACAGACAGGCAGGCAGGCAGTCAACAAGGTAGATATTCAATCAGGGAAGCAACATTCAAACCACCTTGCATGCATTACGCAAGCATAAAGTCAAGCAGGCAATCTGGCAAGCAATCAAACAGGCAGTCAAGCAGACAGGCAATCAGGCAACAAATCACTCAAACAAACAATCAGCCAGACAACCAATCAGTCAGACAAACAATCCGCCAGATAATCAATCAGTCAGTCAAACAATCAGGCAGGAAACCAATTAGTCAGAAAAACAATCAGCCATGCAACTAATTATTCAGTCAAACAATTACCCAGACACCAAATCAGCCAGGCAATCAATCAGTCAGACAAATAATCACTCAGACAACAAATCAGTCAGTCAAACAATCACCCAGGCAACCAGTCTGACAGGCAGTCAAGCAGTCAGGCATACATTCAGGCAAGCAGAAAGTCAAGTAGTCAGTACAAACGAACGAACAAACTTTATTTTCAAAGGGTTAAGAATTGGTCACGCAGGCCCGTCTGACATTCTGCCCCTCTTCTCTCTTTCCTCCCATACATTATTTCATTCATACATCACTTATGAAGCTAGTCGTAGAAAAAAAAAAAAAATATGCATAAAAACGTATTGAAAGTAATCAATAATACATGACGCACTGAGGCAATGTTTAACATGGGCGTTATAAATACCTAAGGAAGGTGTAACGTACCATACATATAGGAATGTTTATTAGCTACACGTCGTTAGAAATAATTGTCCATTATATTTATTTTCGTTTTATAGGGGAGGGGGGGGGGGATTGTTGTCTGTACTTAGATAGTGATTAAACAGGTTGCGACTGTATGTATAGTGATTGGTGGTGTCTTTGATTTCTTGTGAAAGATTGCTCCACAACTGAGCGGCAGAGTACGCTAAGCTTGTTTTGTATATCAGGGACTGGGGCTAAGCTTGTTTTGTATTGTAGGGACATGAAGTATGTTTAGTCGTTCGCTATGTCTTGTGTTATATTTAAACAATGGCCAAAGGTAGCTTGGAGCATTTTGAAATAGGATTGTGTGAATTAATTTAGCTTTATTAAAAAATAAGCGTTTGTGGAGTTACAGTAACTGAAGACATCCGTGTAAATTAGATTGATTGATTGATTGATCTAGGAACAGACTTCACAGCATTCGAGGCATTCCCATAGGCGCTCCGTCCCCATCCTCAGCAGCCAGCGAAGAGTTCCAACACCAAAAGTACCCGTAGCAATCTGGTTATATGTCCGTCTCGCCTTTCCTCTGAGCGTCGGCCAAATCCCCTCGTCAATCCTCGCTGCCTCATTCTTGCCAGACCATGATGATCTATTTGCTCCTCCGAGGTGTACACGTGCTCCCACAAGGCTGCAACCACGTCTGCCTTGTCATGCATCAATATTCCACCAAGTTTTGCAGAGCCAGCCAATCTGTCCGCCTGTTCATTACCCAGCATACCGGCATGCCCCGGAGAAAAGATCCAGGCGATGCTTGCCACCTGTGACCTCCGAAGCGAAGCATGCCACCCTGCACGAAGCATGATTTCTGAGTCAGTTACAATCACGATGTGTGTGTGTGTGTGTGTGTGTGTGTGTGTGTGTGTGTGTGTGTGTGGTGTGTGTGTGATATTCTCGATCCAGCGGAAAGCTGCAGTGACCGCCTCCACTACCATTCTTAAGCTAGATGTTGTGGTATCATATGCCAGGCTCTCCTCCATCAAACGTCGGCCATTAGCTTTTGCTATGAACCCTCAGGCACTACTTCTACCTCTCGACACCGAACCATCTGTGTAGATAATCACATCACCCGAGCGAGCATTATCCTGAATTAGTTGCTGGATTTCCACTTCCGTGGCCCCTGCTGGCCACTCCCTGCACTCCCGGCTCAATGTGATTATAACTCTGCACAAGTCCTACTGTTCCGCTGGCTCACTGACCCACTCCTCTCCTCGCCTAAGGTTCTCCAAGATGCACACATGTCTGATCATATCCTCCGCCTGAGCCATCCATGATTTGCTGCGTCCAGCGCCTCATGCAAAGGGTGATCTTTGTCTTCAGCTACTCTGAGGTATGCCTTCGCCTGCATCACCTTGAGCCTACCTGCAACAGACGGCAATACACACTACTGGGGTGTCTCTAGTGCATCCCAGAATGACCCGCATAGCTTCATTCTGTATGCGCTCTAACTTCACCAGCTGACTCTTCGAGACAGTGAGCTGTCCCAGACCATAATCAATCACTGAGAGGATCAAGTGATGGTATAGTGTGAAAAGCATTCTCTGCTCTGTATCCATTGCATCCATAGTTTTAAGTGCAGTGAGTCCCTTTTGAGATCTTGTCACAACCGTCTCCACATGGTCCTTGAAGGACAGACTCCTGTCAAATGTGATTCCCAGATACTTCAGTTTGTTCTCTCTGTTTACGTTTCTACCATCTATCGTGAGGCTTGGGACATCAGCACTCTCAATCCGGTTGTCCAGAGAGCACCACAAATAAGCCGCTTTTTCCGGGTGGATGACAGCACTCATTTCAGTGCAGCAGTCAATCACTTTGTCTACTGTCGTCTGTCGCTCCTGGGCTGTTTGGACCCTATCTCTCCCCTGCCTATATGCAAAAATACCATCTGCAAATGGTAGAATCCTTCCAATCTCTGGTGCTTCTAGGTTTGCAATCTTGCTCGTATACACATTAAAGAGCACCGGTGAGATTGCAGATCCCGGTGGCAGTCCCGGGGTTAACATATGTGGCTCTGATGTCCATGCACCCAGACGGAGAGCAACCCGACGAGAATACATGACGACTGCTATCCAGTTCACCAACCAGGGATCTACTCCCTTCTCCATCAGTACAGTCATCAAAATATCATATCTAACTCCGTTGTATGCATCCTCGAGATCAAGCGCCGCCGCCATCGTTTCCTGTCTACTCTGACATCCCTCATAATCGTCAAAGGCAAAAGTGGCTGCATTTGACCAGGTATCTTTTCCTTGCCTGTAGCTCCCCAGGTCTCTTGGAAGAAGCTTCCCCTTTTCCAATATCTCTTGCGGCTTGACAGCGACTATCTTCTCTAAAACCTTCCCAAATGTATTTTGAAGGGTGATGATCTTAAAGCCGCTAAGCTTTTGAATTATCCTTGAATGGTTTTGGGAGAGGGATGAGATAGCTGTGCACCCAGTCTTGTGGTACTGATGCTGTCCTAATGCTCTGGTTAAAGCAGTCGGTCATCTCCTTCATGTCTGCATTGCTCAATCCCTTCATGTGGCCATACCTAACCCCATCATGCCCTGGTGCCGTGTCTTTTGCCTTTTAAAAATATGTTTAACATCTTCATAGTGCATATTCTTCATGGTGCCAGATAATTCCTCTCTAACTGCATCCCTGGTGTCCGCATCTTTATGATTGGTCTGCTCTAAAAATCTCTGGAGAAACGCCTCCCCTTTCTCTTTGTCTGTTGCTACGCACACACCATCATCTCTATAAATTGTTCCCACTGTCATAGGCTGATCTTTTCTTTGTATTTTTCTGTGCAGCTTCCAGAATTTTCGCAGTGTTTTATCACCTCCAATCTCCCTCATGAAACATTCCCATTTTGCATTTTTGGCTTCTGCAGCACAGCGCTTTAAATTTCCACCTTATCTTTCTTGACATTTTCCGCTGTATCCACTTCCTCTCGTGAGCTTCGGGGTGTCTGTCGCACTTTCCTTAGTTGCTTCACTGCAGCTCTCTTTGCTTTCCAAGCATGGTTTACTTCTGGAGTACACCACGGGGGCTGCAAAAAAGGAGTTTTAACAGTCCTGAGATGCCTCCTGTCTGAGACGTCCAAGAAGGCTGTCGGTCCACTCATACCGGAAGGTCTTGCGCGCTCTCCCAGCCTTAACTTTCCTGGATTTAGAGATCAGGACTGAACACGGCATGTGGTCACTCCCATGGTCATTCAAAATAGTCCACTTTACATCAAGGACCCATGAATGGGAGACAAGTGCAAAGTCAATAGCTGTGTCTGCGTCGCTTTTTACCATTAATGAAACGCGCTGTCCATTTCTGGAGTGAGTAAAGTCGTTTTGTTATTGATTTGGAGCATCCACCCCAGATTGTGGAACTATAGTCAATATGTATTTGTATGAGGGAAGTATAAAATATCTTGCTTTCGTTTCCATCAAGGAAACGTTTAATTTTGGCGAATTTGTATACCTTTTATAAAAATATTTGTTTAAGGAGAGCATGAAATTAAAGGCTACATTTCGATCAATGATAAGAACCATTGCTCAGTTACATTTTCTACAGGCGCGCTAACAATGTGTCAGACTTGCATTCAGGCAGTCAGACATGCAAGAAGACACGTAATCGAACAGACAGTGAAACACACAGGTAGACAGAAAAGCGAAGTCATGCATACAATCTGGCTGGTAGACAGACAGACAGACAGACAGACAGACAGACAGACAGACAGACAGACAGACAGTCAGTCAGACAGACAGACAGACAGACAGACAGACAGACAGACAGACAGACAGACAGACATACGTCATAAAATACATCACACCCTTTTGGACCTTCTGGTAGCAAGTCAACACATATCGTATGTACCTGTAGAACTACTAGTCAGCACAACCAGGAGTAGAAGCCTGGTTAAGGTCATCGTAATGGGACCAGAATCACAATCGCCGTATCACAATTTCTAGACACGAAGACTGGAATGCCGCCATGCTCTCTGGCTAGGCCTTTATCTGTAGAGGAGAATGGATCATTGACGTTAGGTATATATATATATATATATATATATATATATATATATATATATATATATATATATATATATATATATATATATATAATATATATTATATTGTTTGCGCTCACTCGCTTTGAACTCAAGAATAGTCCAAACACACTGCTTCTAGTTGCACTGCATTGGATTTTGCTTGCGAATTAGCTTTCCCTATTACCAGTGTCCCTCGCCATAAGATGAACCAACTCTGACTTCATGGGTACTTGTAATTTACGTCCCCAGGTCAAGGACGAGAGGTTAACATATTAGTCCAACTGTTCACTGTAGGTGTTGAACGCCTTATTTCGGCATCAGTACACCGTATGATTAAGAACTCGCGTTCTTATCCATCTGGCCATGCTGAGCCCTGACGTTAGATATGATTGAGTTTAACTCTTACTGTGTCAAATACCCGGAAGCGTAGCCGCTTGACGTTTTGCCTGATGACCCAATGGTCATGGGATCGAATCCGTTTCGAGATGTATGTTTTAAAAATTGACCTGGGTTCAAGGATCGATCCAACCTTATATTTGTGCCAAGACATGTCTGTGGAAGTAAAACCCGCCTTCGTGATACTGACCAAATCACCACCCGAGTTCTGAGTGGTCCTTTATAATTAAGGACCCAATGCACAATGCGCCTAGAGGCACGTAAACTAATTTTACTTACTTACTATGTTAGCGACTGTCTGGGTATTGAATCGGTGTGTACTGGCCAAAATAAACTAACAGGGTGATCGAACACATACCCAACTAGATAGACAGTATAATACACAACGACTCTGGGAATCTGGTTAAGCCTAAACACCACAAAACTCCACGTCATACATTGGACGGCACATTTTTGAAACCCGCCACGTGATTGATAGGGACAGTGCTTTTCGTGTATTGTTTAACACACAAAATGGTCGCATGTTACAGCTGGCAGAAGCAGTCGCAATTCATCTACAAAAACCAACGTTGTGAAAAACAAATTTTTAATTAAAAAACAAAAAGACATGATAGTTTAAAATTACCGTGGTTGACAATACACAGTACTGTGTGAATGGGACGTAGAGGTGTTTTCAACGCACCAGGGCTGGGTTCTATACTGGCCAAGACCTTGCCGTGTATCCTGGGCAACAGGTCTCTTTGGGGTCCTGGCTAAAGTCAATAGGATCGTTGGTTCCTCCGAAGTCGGAGAGTGTCTGCCTGCACGGCGAGGAACCACCAGTCTGCACACCAATAAGCCAGACATGGGACAACGGATACTCACGCAAACCTCAGGTCCTGTATGACATCACCCTGATGTTGGACAACAGGATGTCTTCATCCGGCATACAGGACTTCACGCTGGAGTGCACAGCCAGCGAACGCAAGCAAGCAAGCAAGCACTGTGTTAATATGTGTGTTGTATTTTTCAGTTGGGAAGATTTATCTAATTACTTTAGTTTATGCTGTGTGTTTTATGCAGTATGTACCTCACGAGATGCAGCGAAATATACCAGGGAATAAATCGTGCAATCTATTGATTGTGTTTTCGTTATTTAAATTCATTACTGGAAAACATTGTTTTGAAATATCAAATATCACGAACTTGAGACTATAACCAACAATTACCTGTAGATTGCGATCACTGTCAATCCCCTGCTAGCACAGGTTTCTTGTTAACCTGACTGGGGGGAACTAACTGGGTACTCACCATCCACCGAATCGCCATCGCCTGTGGGCTAGTTAGAAAAGGAGGAGACTTTAATTCTCCTTTGATAGGTGATACCAAACACCATTAACCAGTATGCATACCACTCCCAATAAAAGCAGTTGTGGTTGCATAGTGGTTAGTGCGGTGGTCTATACAGCAGGTGGAACGAGTTCAAACCCCAGTAGGATAAGGGTTGGTGTTTCTAATCTAAACAGTCAGCACTGCTCTGGGAGTGAATCGGCCACACACAAGGGGCTAATGACAGTGACCTCATAAACGGGGCTGATGAAAGCCATAAAAGGGGCTAATGCAAGCAGCCTCATGAAATGGGGTAATGGCTGTATGTGTATTTTATGAGAAAGTATTTCCATGCATATATATATATATATATATATATATATATATATTATATATATATCTATTATATATATATATATATATATATATATATACATACATATATATATATATATATATATATATATATATATATATATATATATATATATATATATATATATATATATATATATATACATACATATATATATATATATATATATATATATATATAATATATTATATATATATATATATATATATATATATATATATACACATGTTTTGCATATCCTTTACAGGACATCGCTGTCAACATCAGCATCTTTCAGCTGATTGTTTATTTCTGGGCAAGATTACGCTCACTAGTTTGCCATTGCTTTCTAGGCGACCGGCTCCATACTCACATAAGTCACTGGCGCGACTCGAACCGCTTCCAATTATCGTGCTCTCACGTCAACCACGAGAGTATTCAGGGTTACGGGAGAAAGCTGCTAACACCTCGACCAGGGAGACCGGCATATATATATATATATATATATATATATATATATATATATATATATATATATATATATATATATATATATATATATATATATATATATATATATATATATATATTGAACGATCTATCGTATGACAGTAAACGGTACTATCTGCCTTCTGTTAACGCCGAATGTTGGACAGCGTTCACCAAACACGACACAACAACATTGTGCCAACGGTTTCAGGTGGAGGAATTCAATTGGGAGAGTACAAACCTTAACCTAGTGTTAGGAAATGCAACCTACAGACTAAATGTCCTGGCAGAACAGACCAGGCCCAAAGCCTTGGTCGGCAACTGGTCTAGGATGGAAGCTCCGATAGGCGGACAGTTAGAGTATTGATTTGCTGATCCGACAATTCTGCAGCTTGTCTTGTCCCAGACGTATTAGTGTCACCTTTCCTCTAGAGTAAACTAGACAGGCCGAGAGAGGGATCATGCTGCATTTGCTTCAGTCTCTAAGTCTCTAAACTCAGCTCAGGATTTGCGTTATGGAGCGGTATAACTCCAGTTTACAAACTACAGTCTGTCAAGACGGCAAGGTGCCAGTCATACATGGCAGAAAGGCATACAGACAAGTTATATTGACAGACAGACAGCTTGCATTAACCCCTGTAATGAGGCCTCATTTATTAGCCAGCATAACCCTCATATTTTATGAAGGGGCCTCATGAAAGGGGCTAATGAAAGAGGCTAATAAAACAGGCCTCATTAAAGGGGATAATGATAGAGACCTCATGAAAACGGGCTAATGAAACAAGCCTCATGAAAGGGCCTAATAAAAGAAGCCACATGAAAGGGTCTATTGAAACATGCCTCATGAAAGGGTGTGTGAAAGAGGCTTCAGAAAAGAAGCTGATGAAACAGGCCTAATGAAAAGGGGTAATGAAACAGACGTCATGAAAGAAGCTAATGAAAGAAGCCTCATGAAAGGGGTTAATGAACAAGGTCTCATGAAACGGGTTAATGAAAAATGCCGCATGAAAAGGAAACGAAACCTCGTGAAAGAGGTTAATGAAAGAGGCTTCATGAAAATGGGTAATGAAAGAGGCCTCGTTACAGGACCTAATAAAAGAGGTCGATAAAGGGGCTAATGAAATTGGCTATTTAAAGAGATCTCATTAAATGGGCTAATGAAAGAGGCCTCATGAAACGGGCTAATGAAAGAGGCGTCATTACAGGGGCTAATGAAAGAGGTCTCAATACAGGGGATAATAAAAGAGGCTTCATTACAGGGGCTAATGAAAGAGGCCTCAATACAGGGGATAATAAAAGATGCCTCATTACAGGGGCTAATTAAAGAGGCTTCAATACAGGGGATAATAAAATAGGCCTCATTACATGGGCGAGTAAAAGAGGCTTCAATACAGGGGATAATAAAAGAGGCCTCATTACAGGGGCGAATGAAAGAAGCCTCAATACAGGGGATAATAAAAGAGGCCTCATTACAGGTGCTAATGAAAGAGGCCTCAATACAGGGGATAATAAAAGAGGCTTCATTACAGGGGCTAATGAAAGAGGCTTCGATACAGGGGATAATAAAAGATGCCTCATTACAGAGGCTAATTAAAGAGGCTTCAATACAGGGGATAATAAATTAGGCCTCATTACAGGGGCGAATGAAAGAAGTCTCAATACAGGGGATAATAAATTAGGCCTCATTACAGGGGCGAGTAAAAGAGGCTTCAATACAGGGGATAATAAAAGAGGCCTCATTACAGGGGCGAATGAAAGAAGTCTCAATACAGGGGATAATAAATTAGGCCTCATTACAGGGGCGAATGAACGAGGCCTCAATACAGGGGATAATAAAGAGGACTCATTACAGGGACTAATGAAAGAGGCCTCGATATAGGGGATAATAAAAGAGGCCTAATAAAAGCGGCTAATGAAAGGAGCTAATGAAATGAGCAAACGAAAGAGGCCTCATTGAAGGGGCTACTGAAAGAGATAAGAACGTGTCCTTACGTGGCACTTCAACCCCATACACGGGGCAGTTGAACTAACATATTGGCCTATCATCCTTGACTTGGGGACGTAAATTACAGATACCTCTGAAGTTGGAGTGCGTTCGCCTGATGGCGAGGAACACTGTTAATAGGAAAAGCTAATCCGCAAACAAAATTCAGTTCATCACTACTAGAAAGTAGTGATTATGGACTACGCTTGAGTTCAAATCGAGCGAGCGCAAACATTATATATCTGTTAACGGGGTTCGAGTTTCCTGTACTGTAATGTGTGTTACATCTCTGTTATTTCTCATTTGGCAGACATACGTACACGTTTTCTTCTCATAATGTCATAGTTGTCAGTGAGACACATGGGAGAAGGAAAGGAACTGGGCACTCATTATGTCATGACCTAAAAAATGTGAAGGCATCTGATATCATTCGCCAGCGGCTCTATAAGTCATGAGGTTACTTTCGATATTTGATACTTTATTGATAGGTGATCCAATTCATCGCGCAAGTCATTCTTCATCAAACCTCATCTATCCCCGGTATTCACACTCAGCTAATGAAGGATCAGATTCTCAGAGCTGGTCACTTGACTCGCATGCCAGATCACATTCTCCCTGAACGAATTTTTTTTTACGGTGAGCTGCGCTATGGTAAAAGCTCCCAAGGCGGTCAGAGGAAACGCTTTAATTGCAGTCTGAGGATCTCACTAAAAGCTTTTGGAAATTCATTAAGACACTTGGAAGACTCCTACCAAAGACCGAAATTCGTGGCGTACATCATTACTCAAGGGTGCAGTCACTGATGAAGAAGACAGGGCTGCAAGAGTTGTGGGTGTAAAAAGCAGCAACCCCCACCCCCCCCCACCCCCCCCCCCAAAAAAAAAACACCCAACAACAACAAACAAACAAACAAACAACAGTGGAGAGCCTCCTCCTGGAACGTCAACCATCTTCGCCCACATTTTCAACGAACTTGTTGAGCCAAAATAGGCATTCAGCCATCTTAGAATGGTCATCATCATTATTGATGGACAAACACTAGATAGGTAAGACACACATGTACATAAGATTGTTCTAACACAGACATGCATACATATATACACACTAGATTATGTAGTGAATACATGAAAACACATTACTAAACACGTAAATACATATTGTAAACACAAAATCACATTCTCAAACACGAATAATATACTCATATAACAACATATACAACATATATACATATAAACAATTGTTATCAAATGTAAATTCGTAGGTCAGCATGACCGAATGGATAAGACCGCTTACTCTTAAAACTTCCGGTGTGCTGATGCCGAGGTAGCGGTTTCAACCTTTAAACCGGTCAGTTGAACTAAAATACTGACTTCTCGTCTTTGACTTGGGGAGGTAAATTACAAGTACCCCGAAGTCGGAGTGGTTTCGCCTGATGGTGAGGGACACTGGTAACATGGAAAGCTAATCCACACGCAAAAATATGTCCAGTGCACTGGACTTAGTAGAGTTTGTATAAGCTGTGCCTGAGTTTAAAGTGAACAAACGCAACCCACCCCCAACAAACAAACAAAATGTAAATTTATGTAAACTAAAATGTAAGCCCATAAAATAAAATGTAAACCCATACAATAAAATGCAACCTCACATACATCTACTTACATATACATACATATTCAAGCTGCCATATTTCTCTGTCCGTCCGTCCGCCCGAAATATCTGTCTAGCTAGATATCTTATCTTCTTTCTATATGCTGACCGTTGTCGGTATTTTCTTAGGGCTATCCAAACATTTGTGTTTAAAACCCCTTTTTGGTGGGCTGATTGGTGCCATAAAAACACACGCGCCCCGCGCACCCCACACATAACACACACCCCAAAATTATATAATTTCCCTTTCTAAAAAACATACCCTTAAAACCTAAATGAAAAACCCCAGACAGAGTACATTATTCCAAGCCTAATAAACTACTTTGGGGCACAAAATCCATTTCCCCCATTACCCAGTTTGCAAAAAACCCACTCACAATTTTTTGCTCTATAAGTGCCCATCTGTTACCAGATCACATGGACGTGTAGGAGGTGATTTTTGAAGAGTAAAATCTTGAAACTGCTGGCTTTTTGTGTCATTTTATTCCAAAAATGTACTGTTGTCCAATTTTTGTTTTTTCCTTTAAAAATGGCACTTAAACCTTAATTAAAAAGGTTCCCAAAGTTTGGGTGAGGGAAAAGAAACTTC
>JACEFZ010000364.1:0-16745 GCA_014155875.1 Cepaea nemoralis
CCCGTCTATTTATACAGGGTCTGCACACGACGTAGCTGACGGGCAGTTTTTGAAGACAAGCTATTCTCACGCTGCTTCCCACAAACCGATGACTCATACTTAATGACCTTTTGCACATGGCGGTGATGACGTAGGGGCTGTCTCGGACATCCGCGTTCTTTATCACAAGGGGGTATGTGTTTTGTATAGTTTAGTCTTATGGGTGAGTGTATCTGTACTGATTGAGGTACCAGTAGTAATGTTTTGGGTGTGTCTTTGTTTTTTGTGTACTTATGTGTCTGTATATACAACTGTATCAAGTGTGTATGGGTGTCTGTGTGTGTGACCCTCTTTGTGTCTTTGATTATGGGTGTGTACTTGTGTATAGCTGTTGTTGTGACAGTAGTAATGGTATGGTTTGTCTGTACTTCTGTCTCTGTATGTGTGTCTGTTTGTCTGTCAGTCTGTGTGATTCGTTGTCTTTGTACTTGTCTGTATATATCTGTGGTTGTGTGCTCGGTTGTATTTTAGCTTCGTTATACTTGTGTGTCTGTCTGTCTGTCAGTCTGTATGTACAAATGTGTCTGTGTGTGGTTGTCTTTGTCTTTGTCTTTGAGTGTTCTTGTGTATTTGTTTATGGGTGTGTACTTGAGTGTTCTTGTGTATTTGTTTATGGGTGTGTACTTGAGTGGATGTTTATGGGTGTGTGTGTGGTTGACTTTGTGCTTGTATGTGTGTACTTGAGTATACTTGTGATGACAGTAGTAATCGTTGTCTGTGAGTGTGTGCGCGCTTGTGTGTCTGTTTGTCTGTCAGTCTGTATGATTCGTTGTCTTTGTACTTGTCTGTATACGGCTGTTTCGTTGTGTGCTCGATTGTATTTTAGCTTCGTTATACTTGTGTGTCTGTCTGTCTGTCAGTCTGTATGATTCTATGTATGACTGCACTCGTGTCTGTTTCGTTGTGTTTATGTATTTGTTATTGACAAGGAGACGCTGATATATCGCCTAGAGGAACAGTTCACTGTAGCTCAGGGGCAGTGAACACGTTTCACTATTCGCCGTCACAGAGTCAAAGATTCCAAATCAATTGCGTGCGATTCGAACCCTAAGGCCGGAGAATGCCTTCGTAATACACGACCCTGATTGTTTCATTATTGAACCCATTCCCCCACTAGTAATAATTACCATCGATTAATTCATAGGTGATTTTACTATTCATTTCCATTCACCTTCTATTATTAACCACAGGCACGACAGACCTCTATAGGACCACTCATCTATCTATAATAACCAACTGATCCCCTTTAGGGGTCGTACTCCTTTTTTAATGTATGGGTCGTAGACCTTTTTTTAAGAGTAGTTTGATGTTGTATACCAATAAAAAACACTTGAATATATTACTTTTTTGTTTTTACTTTTGTCTCTGTGTTTTACTGTGTCAGACTCCTACACCTCTCTTTTTGTTCAGTGTATAATTTTTTAGTAACCACCTCTTATTTCATCGAGTATAACCACGACCCATCACACCCTTTGTTTATCACCATGCATACACATTATGTCTACACCAACATATATAACACCCCTCCCTCATCCGTACCCTCTCTTTAAGTACTACCACTCATCTCACAACCTTTCCAGAACATTTACCTTAATTACTTCCCCACCAGGCAGCCCCAAAAATTTCGTTCCCACGAAAAAAATTTCCCACACGCCGTTTCACCCCGCCCAAAAAAAATATTTCCTTCAGCCTCCAGGCTGGAGCCGAGTCGACATTTTCCCCATATTTTCTTCATTACCCCTTTCAGCCTACCAGTTCAGCCTAGAATCATGTGGGTGGAGAACGTCCTATACTACTAACTCGACGGTAGCTCAAAACCCCATGACTACCTGCAGGGGAAGTTGTCTCCTGCACAGAGACCTGCCTCGATATTCTCATGGGATGCATGATTTCCCATCTTCTCGTCTTCATGCTTCACGCCAGAAAGATGGCTGGCGGAATGTGGGGTGTCTGGTTCGGTGAGCGTCGCCCAACATTCAGCGCTAAAAGAAAGCAGGTAGTACCGTCTGTTGGCTGAAGTTAGCTGTCATATTTGACTAAGAAATGACTGTCATACGGTAGCTGTCATATTTGACTAAGACCTGACTGTAATACGGTAGCTCACTCATATCTGACTAAGAACTGACTGTCATACGGTAGCTCACTCATATCTGACTAAACCCATCGGTCATTCGGTACCTCTTTCATATCTGACTAAGACCTGACTGCCATACGGTACCTCTTTCATATCTGACTAAGACCTGACTGTCTTACGCTAACTCACTCATATCTGACTAAGACCTGACTGTCATACGGTAGCTCACTCATATCTGACTAAGACCTGACTGTCATACGGTAGCTCACTCATATCTGACTAAGACCTGACTGTCATACGGTAGCTGTCATATCTGACTAAGACCTGACTGTAATACGGTAGCTCACTCATATCTGACTAAGAACTGACTGTCATACGGTAGCTCACTCATATCTGACTAAAACCATCGGTCATTCGGTAGCTCTCTCATAACTGATTAAGACATGACTGTTATACGGTAGCTCTCTCATAACTGACTAAGACTTGACTGTCTTACGCTAACTCACTCATATGTGACTAAGACCTGACTGCCATGCGGTAGCTCACTCATATCTGACTAAGACCTGACTGTCATACGGTAGCTCACTCATATCTGACTAAGACCTGCCAACTCCATCATCATCATCATCACCATCATCATCATCATCATCATCCAATGAAAGGCCATCTGCAGAACGTCGCTCTATCACAACCCGCCCGAGAGACTCTCGATCCCTTGCTAGTTTCCCTGCCTCATACATGTTCACGAGCACGGTGTCTTTATTGTCCCATGCCCAACTTTGTCTTCGTCAACCCCGTCCTCTTCTCTCAGGAACCATACCTTCTCCTTCTGCCTTCGTTCGCTTGAAATGTGTCTATAACTGCAATGTTGTCTCTTTATTAATTAATTGTCTTTTTTTTATTCGCTCAGTGGTCCATAGAGTTTATCTTCCTCTGTTATTTCTCTATGCCAGAAGGTTTGCCTAGATATGTCATATTTTGGGCAGTCTTAGAGTATGTGATCTTCTGTCTGCTGCGCCAAACCACAGTGTGCACGGGGCTGAGTCACCAATCTTGAATTTTGTGTACATGTGGTTGCGTAATCTATTGTGTATTGTTCTGAGGTGCAGAATAATTATTTGTTCTGGTCTGTCCATAACGTGGTAGGAACCATTCCTTCCATGAGTGTCCTGTCTGAGCCACTGTAACGTTTAACATGGGTGTCCTGTCTGAGCCACTGGGACGTTTAACATGAGTGTCCTGTCTGAGCCACTGGGACGTTTAACATGGGTGTCCTGTCTGAGCCACTGGGACGTTTAACATGAGTGTCCTGTCTGAGCCACTGGGACGTTTAACATGAGTGTCCTGTCTGAGCCACTGGGACGTTTAACATGAGTGTCCTGTCTGAGCCACTGGGACGTTTAACATGAGTGTCCTGTCTGAGCCACTGGGACGTTTAACATGAGTGTCCTGTCTGAGCCATTGTGAACGTTTAACATGAGTGTCCTGTCTGAGCCACTGTGAACGTTTAACATGAGTGTCCTGTCTGAGTCACTGGGACGTTTAACATGAGTGTCCTGTCTGAGTCACTGGGACGTTTAACATGAGTGTCCTGTCTGAGCCACTGGGACGTTTAACATGGGCAAGGCACTTCAGTTTCCCGGGACGCGACGCTTTTCATGAACTAGTTTTCTTTTATGTCCAGATCTTGTAAACTGTCAGGCGTGATCGGCGTGTCTCTACCTCGCAACCCCAAACAGACCAGACACGTCTGTACATTCACTCTACGCCCGTGGGTAGAAGAGGAAAGACCAATCACTGACGGAATATGTTCTCTACAGCCCAGAGTAGAAGAGGACATATCAAACAAGATTTTGAGAAATTATATAAACTCCATTAAACAAGAGGACATTGTATAAGTGATAAACGAGAGGGTAGAGGTTTTTAACAAGTCATCATCATCAAGTGCCCTGCCAGGTGGCATTGTCTCTCCACATATCTCTGTCTTTGGTGTTCTGGATCAACTCTGCTGATGATAATCACCCATGCCAATATCTCAGTCTATCCATCATTTCTCTAGGTATTAATCTGCCTCTCTTCCTCTTGATCTTTCCAGTCGCCACGATGTTCTCCGATGCCTCTCTTCTCATCACTTGGCCAAAAAAAAAGCTGTTTTTCTCTTTCTTATTGCCATATAGCAAAACAGGTTATATGTAGTATTTCAGCGCTCTCTTTCTTACATTCAATGAGACGGACTTATAGCACAACATACTTTTTATTTTCTAAAATGCAGCTTTTGCTTGCCCTATTCTGTTCTTAATCTCTATTGCACATCTTCTATGTGATGTTTTAACAAGTATGAATGTGTTTTTCAGTATAGTCGTTATAATCATAATTACCGTGATTATTTTCTCATTCTCTCTCAGGTGGACAGACAAAACGTGTATTTGTGCTAGTCCGACGACAAGTATTGATCTGTGACGCCGTGACTTAGGGAGGTTCAACTAACCTGTGACGTTTCCGCCAAGTTGAAGAGTACATACAACAATGTTGGCAACAGCAACATCATAAACCCATCACAGATCATTCTAGTGCATATAGAAACTGCTGTGTGCCATGGAGGAGACTTCGGATACACTGAGATTAGCAGACGCGGAAAGAGCCAGACAAGGAATACATGAATTAGAATTTAGTTTTGGCGGGGAAGGTGATCTTCCCACACATTTCCAGAAATGTCAGAAAAATCCTGGGCATCACGAGTTTATTCCAGTAAGAGAACTAAATACAGTCCATCTACCTAAACATCTTGCTACTGGTAAACTTGTAGCATGGATTAAACGCATGTCACAGCTCACTGTAAAACTGTCTATGAAGTATGTTAGTCCTAATCGTCCGCCTGGATTTCTGTTATGGAATCGTCGTGGACAGAGAGTTCTATTTGTAGGCAGTGGACATGTGACTGAATATCCACATAAAGGAAATATTGAGAAAATACCTTGTCCGTTTCCAAACTGTGCTGACCTCCCAGGTGATCATGAGGTGTATGGTTACATTACTATAGTTACCGCGGCACATGTCGTATTTGATGATGAAGAAGCTAAAAACACGACTGTTGAGTTTTTCTACGATGATCCTGATGACAAAAGGGAAGTTGTGACGGCGAGAGGTGTGTCAGTGAGAAATGTCAGTATAGTGGGAGATTTCTGTGAGCTGTTGTGTGTGACACATGACACATTTTTGATTAGACAGCCGATAATTAATGTGCGAACATTAGGCAACTATCGTTTTGATAATTTTTGGTATAAAATGATACCATGCCATAGATGTATGTCATACAACACTGCTAAACTGTCTGTGAACTATGTTAGTCCTAACCGGCCGTCTGGATATCCGTTATCAGACCGTTCTGGACAGAGAGTTGTATCTGTAGGCAGTGGGCGTGTGATTGACGTGTCACTTGAAGGAAACACTGACAGACTGACATGTCCTTTTACAAACTGTGCTGACCTCCCAAGATATAAGTTGTATGTTTCCATTATTATAATTACCACAAAAGATGTTGTGTTTGATGATGAAGAAGCTAAAAACACAATTGTTGAGTTTTTCTACGATGATCTTGATGGCAGAAGACATGTTGTGACAGCGAGAGGGGTGAACGTGGTTTACAATATAGAGGGAGATTTCTGTAAATTGTTCTGTGTGACACAAGACACATTTTTTATCCGACAGTTGATATACAATTTGCTAACGGCAAAGAACAGACTTCAAAATAATATGTTGGGAACACTTATGCAGTTGCCTATATGTATGTCACATCATACTGCTAAACTGTCTGTGAACTATGTTAGTCCTAACCGGCCGCCTGGATATCCGTTATCAGGCCGTGCTGGGCAGAGAATTCTGTCTGTAAGCAGTGGATGTGTGATTGGCGTTTCACTTAAAGGAAACAATAACAAACTGCCATGCCCTTTTACAAACTGTGCTGACCTCCCAGGGTATCATGAGGTGTGTGGTTACATTACTATAACTACCGCAGCACATGTCGTGTTTGATGATGAAGAAGCTAAAAACACAACTGTTGAGTTTTTCTACAATGACAGGAGACATGTTGTGACTGCAAGAGGGGTGAGAGTGAGAGCTTCTAGTATAGAGGGAGATTTCTGTGAGTTGTTGTGTGTGACACATGACACATTTTTGATTGGATATTTAACATATAATTTGTTAACGGTAGAGAAGATGGAACCTACATATCATTTGTTGGGTAATATTATCACATGGCCTATATGTACGTCACACCATATTGCTAAACTGTCTGTGAACTATATTAGTCCTAATCGACCGCTTAAATATCCGTTATCAGAACGCGCTGGACAGGGAGTTGTGTCTATAGGCAGTGGACGTGTGACTGAAGTTTCACTCGAAGGAGACACCGGCAGACAGCCATGTCCTTTTACAAACTGTGCTGACCTCCCAGGATACCATGAGGTGTATGGTTATATTACTATAGTTACGGCACGACATGTTGTGTTTGATGATGAAGAGGCTAAACACACGACTGTTGAGTTTTTCTACGATGATCCTGATGACAGGAGACATGTTGTGACAGCGAGAGGTGTGAAAGTGAGAACATCCAGTATAGGGGGAGACTTATGTGAGCTGGAGTGTGTCACACATGATGAACTGTTTGGTAAATGGAAAGACATTTATCTTCAGAAGTCAATGACACATAAGAAAAGATTATGTGATCTTTTTCGAAGGGTATTGCCTGGGTTAGAGAGTATCCAGTGTGAGAGAGGTACGGGTTTAAAGTTTATTGTCAAGATCAGATTGAATAAACCTTTAGAGGCTGTAGAAACATTGATTGTACTGATGACATTGACTGAAGAAATGATATCAGTTTTTAAGCATTGGGATTTTAGTGATAATAGTTTAAAAGATGTGCTCGAGAGTGCCAGATGTCAGAGATGGTACATGCAAAATTTAATCTGTTTTGAGTTTACCACCGCGATGTTGATAGATGACGGGGAAAACACGACCACATTCTTACATTTACACAAAACATTGAAGAATCTGTTTAACACTTCGGTATACAGTAATATCGACAGTCCTCAGATGTGGCAGAATATGTTTTCCTCACTGATAATAGGACTGGCTAAATATTATTCGACCGCTGAAATCATGGAAAAAAGATTAAATGCATGTAGTTCGTATATAACTGAGGTTTATTCCAGAAACGTACAGAAAATTGTGGATATTAGCAATTACATTGCAACTGTTGAAGTTACATTTGACAGAAATGCACATTTTACTACATTGCATCGCCAAAAAGGGATGGATTATTTTGAGAGTACCAGTTATTACATGCAATTTAAGTCTATTGGATTCCACCCCATTACACGCGACGAGTGTGACTTTAGACGCGATAGGTGTCTATCCGTGGGAGGAATGAATAAGACATATGGGGGACATATTGAACTGCCCAGTGATTACGCATGTAGGCTTCCCAGCATGAAATATAAGGATGAATCTAAGTCCTCCGAAGACAGTAAATGTAACGAGGACGACATGATTCTTGTTCACATAGGACATCCCCATGGTCAGTCCAAACACGTCACTATAGGAAGACAAACTGACTGCTTCACTGGCGACGGCTTCTACCATCAACTGTATACAGCACACACATGTCCGGGATGTTCGGGTGGACCTGTGTGGATGATACCTGCGTCTGGAGATCTTAGTGACGTCTATGGGGTGCCCCACAGTGGCCATCATGGAAACGAGTTAAATGAAGGGTGTTCTTGGACAATGTACCCGCTGACATTTTACATCTAAATCCATACTTAGAAGCTACCAGGCACTGTTCAGCTGTTGCCATTAAAAATGTTGCCAGCGCTTACTAACGACCAATTTCCATTACAAGTGTCACATCGAAAGAAAAACTGATTGATTGACTAATTGATTGATTATTATTCCTATCATTAAGAACACACACACCCATATTTGCTCTGTTTTCCCCCGTAGTCAGTTTGTAGGAATGTTCATTGTTTCTAAACCGCAGTAATTGTGCATTCGCTTACGTTGTTCCTACTCATTATGCTTGCGGCTGCCACAAGCGGTGTCACATGAACAAGTCTTACCCGATTTGATTGACTACGTCCTTTGACATCCTGTAGCAACATGTGTCCATCTTAATTCTTCCATGAATACATTCATACAACATTGAACAAATTCACATATAAAACGTTTACATTTTCTTATTTGCAGTATCTTGTTCAACCCTCCTGGGTTATAACTGGGTCATATGTTACAGTTACACGTTGTTGTGCATTCTATCTGTATATAATGTTTCAAATAAATCGTTATTCAAAATTGTTTCTTTATTTATAATGTTACATACATAATGAAGCTATGTCTGCAATATACCCATGAATATATTATAATATGTTATGTATAGTTAAGTATTTATTATGAATAAAATTTCACACACATCCTGTTTCAATATTTGTTATATTGATTTAAAATGTATGGTAAATGCGATTCGGCCTGTCACATTATTGTGAATGTTTCTACTAATTGTAATGTGTTATACATTGTTAAGTATTCATTCTTTATATACAATTTAAATAATATTTTTTAACATATTATATTAATTAATCATGTATCTATAAAGAGGATCTGTCTGACATATAGGTATATCCTTACATAATAAAAATCATGTTTTAAAAACATGTCCTATAATATCAGTCCGTCAGGCATGTGTGCTGTTCCCCTATTTGTTTAACATGTACTCTTAGCCGGGTCCCTTGGGTTCCAGGGTCTGGCCATCACTCGCCATCTGCTCGTGGTGGCGAGGTCGCGGAGGATTGACGCTGTGCCGCCAGCGTCTGCAGCCTACCTTGTGCCAGACGTATTGGTTACCCATTCCTCTGGAAAATACAAAGCAAGGTCGAGAGAGGGAACATGTCGTTTGGGCGCCACATGTTTCTCTGAAGCTCTGCCCAGGCATTGTGATGGAATATTGGCCACCTTCCAACTCACATACTTTGGTCTGTCAAGACTGTAAGGTGCCACTCACACTCACACCGAAAATATAATGAGAAATGTAAGAAATGATATAAACAGGAAGCTATATGATGCCCTAAATATCGGTGGTCATGACATACCAGAGATTCAGTATGCTGATGATGCAGTATTACTATCCACAACACAGACTGGTATAGAAAACCTAATAGCCTCAACCCAACTGAATAGTGAAAATCACAACTTGTATCTTAACATTGCAAAAACAAAGATAATGCATACAGATAAAACCACTATGGAGAAAGAAATATTAATGAGGAAAAATTTGAGGTGGTGGAAAATTTTGAATATCTTGGGTCATTGATTACCAACAACGGTGACACAATGAAAGAAATTAAACGACGACTATCAATTGCTCTTCAAAGACTAAAACAACTGAATAAATTATAGAATGGGACAGACAGAACTACAAAAATTAGATTTTTAAGAGCATGCATCTTTCCCATTGCAACATACGCCTGTGAGACCTGGACACTTACTAAACAAGCTGAACAGCGCATAAATGCCTTTGAATATAAATGTTATAGACGAGTTCTAAGAATATCTTGGGTAAAGAAAAGAACAAATGCATCAGTACTTCAAGAGCTGAATATTGAAGACGGTTGGCTATTAAAAACGATAAAACAGAGAAAATTGAAATATTTTGGTCACTTGAAACGTCACGAAAGTTTGGAGAGAACAATAATGGCGGGGTATATGCCTGGGAAGAGAGGAAGGCCAAAGAGAAGATGGGTGCAGGATGTGGCAGATGATCTCCAGATAGGTGTATCGGACGCGGGACATCTTGCTTATGATCGAGAGGTTTTCCGGAAGGTTGTTATGGGAGTGAGGTTCTGCAAAGGACACGCTACTGAATGAATGAATGAGTGAATATTATCATAGACAAATAGTTCGTTACTGTGACAACCGGAGTTGAATTATCTGTGACGCCTGTTGTTGAGATGTCTTAGAGAGATTTCTATGTAAACATCCTTCTCGTGGTTGTTTTATTACTGTTATATCTTATATGCTCCCCCACCCCCACCCCCCATCCCACCCCCTCATGGCTGATTTGAGCAGAAGTCTTTACATGCTAGGATTATGTCCACTTGCCACAGCTAGGATTACTACATGCTAGGATTATGTCCATTTGCCACAAATAGGATTACTACATGCTAGGATTGTGTCCACTTGCCACGGATAGGATTACTACATGCTAGGTTTATGTCCACTTGCCACAGATAGCATTACTACATGCTAGGATTATGACCATTTGCCACAGTTAGGATTACTGCATGCTAGGATTATGCCAACTTGCCACAAATAGGATTAATATATGCTAGTTTTATGTCCATTTGCCACAAATAGGAATACTACATGCTAGGATTGTGTCCACTTGCCACAGATAAGATTACTACATGCTAGGATTGTGTCCACTTGTAACAGATAGGATTACTACATGCTAGGTTTATGTACACTAGCCAGAGCTAGGATTACTACATGCTAGGATTGTGTCCACTTACTACAGAAAGGATTACTACATGCTAGGACTATGTTCACTTACTACAGATATGCTTACTACATGCTAGGATTGTGTCCACTTGCAACAGATAGGATTACTACATTCTAGGATTATGTCCATTTACTACAGATAGGATTATTACATGCTAGGATTATGTCCACTTGCCACAGATAGGATTATTACATGCTAGGATTATGTCCATTTGCCACAGATAGGATTACTATATGCTAGGATTGTGTACACTTGCCACAGGTAGGATTACTTCATGCTATGATTACGTCCACTTGCGACAGATAGATTTACTACAGGCTAGGATTATACCCAGTGCTACAGATAGGATTACTACATTTTAGGATTGTGTCCACTTGCTACAGATTGGATTACTACATTCTAGGATTATACCCACTTACTACAGATAGGATTTCTACATGCTAGGATTCTGTCCACTTGCCACAGCTAGCATTACTACATGCTAGGATTATGTCCTCTTACTACAGATAGGATTACTACATGCTAGGATTATGTCCACTTGCTACACATAGGATTAATACATGCTAGGATTATGTCCACTTACTATATATATGATTACTTCATGCTAGGATTATGTCCACTTGCTACAGATAGGATTACTACATGCTATGATTATCTCCACTTGCCACAGCTAGGAATACTACATGCTAGGATTATGTCCACTTGATACAAATAGGATTACTACATGCTAGGATTATGTCCACTTGCCACAGATAGGATCACTACATGCTAGGGTTATGTCAACTTGCTACAGATACAATTACTACATGCTAGTATTATGTCCACTTGCCACAGCTAGGAATGCTACATGCTAGGATTATTTCCACTTGCAACAGCTAGGATTGCTACATGCTAGGATTATGCCCACTTACTACAGATAGGATTACTACATGCTAGGATTATAACCTCGTAATACAGATAGGAGTACTACATGCTAGGATTATATCCACTTGTCTCAGCTATGATCACTACATGCTAGGATTAGGTCCACTTACTACCGATAGCATTACTACATGCTAGGATGCTGTCCACTTGCCACAGCTAGGATTACTACATGCTATGATTATGTCGTTTTGCCACAGCTAGGATTACTACATGCTAGGATTATGTCCACTTACTACAGATAGTATAACTACATGCTAGGATTGCGTCCACTTACTACAGATAGTATTGCTACATGCTATGATTATGTCCTTTTTCCACAGCTAGGATTACTACATGCTAGGATTATGTCCACTTACTACAGATAGTATTACTACATGCTAGGATTATGTCCACTTACTACAGATAGTATTACTACATGATAAGATTATGTCCACTTACTACAGATAGTATTGCTACATGCTAGGATTATGTTCACTTACTACAGCTATTTGAGCAGAACTTTGGACAGGTTAGGATTATGTCCACTTGCCACGGCTATTTGAGGAGAACTCTTTACAGATTAGGATTATGCCCGCTTTCCACTGAAGTAAAATTCTTTTCTGTTAAATATGACTGTATTTTAGCTTTTTCTCATGCATACTAAAACTGTGTTGTTCCTAAATACTAGAATTTATTATGTTTGTTTACTAAATAATGGCTCATGTTGTGATATGTTAATGTTGTCTTCATTTCCGTTAGTTATAAGTTTATGCAGTTCTGTATGAACAATTTGGTTTGTAATCCTATTAAAGATCATCATCTAAATCATGTTCTGTTATAAGATTATTCTCTCTTTGATGCAGAATTCGATTAAGTATTGATCACCTGACCTCTAATGAATAGTTCATTCACGTGATATTGTACATGACTACAGAAACATCGATAGTAACATCCCACCGGATGAGATAACAGATTATTCCTGTTCTATGTTCGTGCTATCTGTGAGCAAAATATTTATTAGCACATTAAGATTATTTATAATCTTATTGAACATCATTATTATATATGCATTGGCTTGTTTTGAACTTAAGCTTTGTCCACACACTTTCTAGTGCACTTGACTGATGCATGCGTGTGAATTAACTTTCCTTATTGCCAGTGTCCTTCGCCATCAGGTGAACTTCTGAGGTACTTGTAATTTACGTCATAAAGGCAAGGACGAGAGGTCAACATTTTAGTCCACATGACCAGTGTAGTGGTTGAACACGCAACTTCGGCACGAGTACACCAAAAGTTTAAGAGCGTGGCCTCTTATCCATTCGGCCAAGCTGACCTCCACTGAACATCATATGGATCAATAACTAGTCTAAGATGGGGCTGTCGCTGATGGACTAATTTTAAGTGATTGAAAGAAGAAGATAACAGTTATCAGTCCACAATTAAATCGTGCCTACTTTGGAATTTTACCATTGTTACCTGAATTAATATTTTGCTTTTTTGTTTACTTCACTCATTCACGGGTTCTTACTTGTGTCATTTGCTGAATGACTGACACTTTTATTTACGTTGCTGCCATAATGGCCCGCTGAGAAACCTCTCAATTTCTTGCAATTACTCTTGCTATAAGCAAACATGGTGGTAACAGGACAAGAGGAAGGCAAAATGATGAATATGTGTTGGTCACGTGGCATAATCGGGTCAATAACATAGACATAATCTAAACCTGATGATTGTGTTTGGTGATTAACCATTGTGACATTTTCAATTTCCCCATAACTACAGCTTGAGAACCGTAGACAAGGCACAGCCTATTTTCACTACATGGGGACAACGCCTGTTGATATTACCAATGCAATGATTGTGAAAACACATACTTCTGGAAATTCATAGCGCCCAGTAAATACAACGACCGGCGATTTATTAATTGGAATAACAGATTACGCTCAGTATTCCAAAGTTTGTTGTCATTCGCCCAAATGGAGTATTATTTTACGGCAGATAGTGCTGCAAGGGAATGCAGACTAAATACGTCAAACTAATAAGAGAAGGTCCGCGGATATTTACCTTACATAAAGGATGTCCGAATAATCATGTTTATCCGACCTCCTAGTGTAGACTAAGTGCGCAATTAACGTGGCAGGGGGGATAATAGATTTTATATAAGGAGTAGCTAATTCAGTTTAAAGGGAGTTCTCCAGTAACAGTGATTCTAACAGGATGTGATTTTCAGTGGATAATATTACCGAATCTCTGGAGACAAAAAGGTGAGAAATACTTGTAAAGCTACCCTGTTTGTGTCGAGTGAACGTCAGTTTAATATCAGTCTTCAGGTCATGATAGTGATAAGTGACTTAAGTCTAACTAAGAGACCTATTCTGAAATACATCATGGAGCATCTCCATTTTCTTATGGTGACTGCCATAATTTGTAGACACTGTAAATGTCTTGTAGGCTTCCTTGGATTGTCTTATGTTTCTTATCCTAGGATTGGCGAGAGAATTTATCAGGATAATCTTTCTTTGTGATTATCTAAATGTCATTTTTATGTGTGTCTAAATACGCATGCATGGTATATGATATACACGTATTATCTGGAACATTATATACATTGAGTGTGTGATGATTTTATGTTACCCCCTATCCTGAGGAAAGGACATATGCATAATGACCAGAGTGAGATGTCACTCTTAATCGGAGTCAGATCAGTAGACATTGACCACTGAGCGAATAATTATATTAATGAGTATGATTGCTTGGTGCACACACGAGTCAGGCGTGCATTGCAAACATGCTAGAGGTAAGCCTATGTCATGTAGGACATTGGTTAAGTCCAATCATGTCAGTGACACTATAGTCAGCGGACAAAGGTCTGGCTGATTTATCTCTAGGTAGTAGTATATGGGTGTTTGTTCCACACTTTTTTGAGGAGGTGGAGTTTCTAATTATTTTGTAAGGAGGGGTACAATTATGTTGTCCATTATGTTACAACAGATATGGGAGGTGGTCTGTTGGTACAAGTGATGATGCCAAGAAGGGAAATCATCCCTGGCCGAAGTGGAGCGATTCCTCAGTGAAGGAGGAAATCTGCGTTCTTATATTTGCCACTCAGCCACACAAGGATGAAGCTAAGTTGCATTACCACCCCATGTATCCTCATTTAAGTCCAGCGGCCAACAACTAATAAACAACTACGCCACGACTCTTAAACTACGTAACAACTATTCAACAAGTAAACAACAACCTTTACGCAAGTCCAATTAGTCTATATTGATACCTACAGAGATCATTCTACAAGGAATCATGAACCATAGAATAACCAGTGTCAAGATCAACTAGTGCCAGATTCGTCCAGGAAATAAACATTTATAAACATTGTTTATCTTAACTGGAGACATACAAACAGTATATGTAGTTAAGTGTGCTATAATTGTGTTGGATGTTCTTGAATTTTTGGTATCAACGATCAGACATTGGGGTAGTAATATTTGTTAGATAATTAGGCATAAAGATATCAAGTGTGTAATATGTATGTAAATTGTATTGCCCATGGTGCATACCCCCAATCCGTTTCTTTTATTACATTAATGTAAACTTCTCCTACTGTGTTCTGTAATTTCATTAGTGTTATATGTGACTTCCTTTAATTAATATTAGAGTGATAGAGTTACTTCACTTAACGATCAGATCCAACAAGAGAGAGCCGGTGGCAGGGATACAACTCGCTTGTCCTCTAATTAGAGTGATCTTACTTTCTCTTTAAAGCAGTGACTTCCCTGGGCTCTCCTGCGTGACCTCCTATCAGGAAAACCTATTTTATCATTTGGGAATCTCACGAGCCAATTCCTGGTTTTCCTATAACAGAGGTCCCCTGATAATTTGGGACAGCGATCTCCCATTTCTATTCTAATATACCACAACCATGATTGTCTACGCTTACTTGTGATGATCACTGTTACTAATGATTGTTTTTGACATGATCTATGGTGTATCATTTGGATAATTTATGGATTATAATAATCTGTGTAACGTAATGTTGATTACCATTGTCATTCAATTTAATCATTTGGTGATGTTTTGTAATACCACTGTCAGGGATGTTGTCAATTGAATGCCACCAGCAATGCATTGTCTATAACTTGGACTGATTTAAAGGCTTGTCTTCGGATTGTTTTACAGAATATGATGGGGGTCAATCTTGTTTCTGGAGGAGACAATAATCAGATCATTTCTCACTTCCAGAAGAGACAATGATGATATAAATATCTTGTTTCCAGAATAGACAATGATAAGGTTACTTCTAATTTCCAGAAAACATGATTGTAACGTCATATTTCATTTTCAAATGAGACGAAGATGAGATCATCTTGTCTACGGGGATAATTATGAATATCTCATTGCCTATTAAGTTTAAGATGAGGTCATACCTTATTTCCAAAGAAGAAGAAGAATAAGATGATGATGATGATGATGATGATGATGATGATGATGATGATGATGATGATGATGATGATGATGATGATGATGATGATGTCATATCTCGTTTCCAGAGGAGATAGTGATGATGAGGTTTTATCTCATTTCAAATTGAGACAAAGATGAGATCATACCCTGTTTTTAGAGAAGATGTTAATTATGTCATATCTCATTTCTAGAGGAGATAATGATGGGAACATATTTTATTTCCGGGAGAGATGATGTGATCATACTTCATTTCCACAGAATTTCCAGTTTACTGTATTTAATTTTACTTTGTCAATGTTAATACACATTTTTTTTTAACGAAATTTAGCATCGTTCTGTACTTTTGTGTGAAAACAACAATCACATTGGAGAAAGTCCACATCAATATAGACATGTCTTCTAAACCTGGTGATAAATAGTAAAACAGGAAGAGAAAGAAAGAAAGAAAGAAAGAAAGAAAGAAAGAAAGAAAGAAAGAAAGAAAGAAAGAAAGAAAGAAACTAAATGTGAAACATGTTGTACATCATCATCATCTAGTGGCGTGCTCCGCACAGAACTTCTCCCCCATAACAGACTTTCACAACTTCTCTATATCATAAACCAGATGTCCTGTCTTTGTTTGATGTCATGTAAAAATGGTCCATTACATTCTTGAAACCATCTACATCTTGTGGTCTTCCTTTTATCCGCTTCCTTCGATCACCTCCTCCAGAATCA
>JACEFZ010000365.1:0-35803 GCA_014155875.1 Cepaea nemoralis
GGGGGGCTTTTTTTTTTTTCTTTTGCATATTTTTTTTTTTTTAAAGAGGGGCTTAAATGGGGGTTTTTTTTCAGCGGATGTAATTGTTACCTGAGGGAACAACCCGTTTTCCCCCGGGAGTGGTGTAAAAAAAATGGGCCAACGATGTGCTTTACAGGTGTAGCAGTTACTTGTTTGGTTTTTTAATTAGCATGCAAGGCGATAGTTTGTAAATTTTACATCAACATGCTAGACGCTGAAAATAATAGGTAGAGTTATTTAGAGATGTGAAATTTGGCTTCGTGACATTAAAATTGTAATTAATTTTTTACTGTGGGTTTTTTCGGGGAAATCAAGGTGAGATCAGCCGGGGTGTATTTCTGTGGCAGGAAGCAGTGTTATTCTGTTAACCCGGATGGGTTACATCGATAGGTAACATGATAGAAATATTCTGATACTATTTTACTGCTGTTTCTGCCCGCCCCTAGCATGACCGTGCTGTTTTTACGTTTGTCTAGGTAGCTGACGGGGGAGGTACCCGGTACGCCCAACCGATAGGTTGCGGTCCGACTCAAGCAATCGTGCAATCCGAGAGTGAACTACCCATCGGGGGTGATGCGGCACCCCTAATTCGGGGGGCCGGGTGTCTAGATAGTCGGGGTTTTTGAACCTAACCTTTTTCTGTCCTAATATTCTCCCTTTTCTGGAACCCATGGGTTTCATGGAGACTTGGAGTACGCCGGGTAGTAGTATATGAGAGGAATAACCCCCCCCAAAAAAAGGTGGAGTCAGGTTTGTATGGGTCTAGAGGTTTTCTACATTTGGGTGACGGACTTTAAATCTCACGGGACAAGGGACACGGGACCCCCAGTAGTTGGGAAAGTGAATGGTGGTAGCCCCACGTCTCGACCGGCACAGGTAGATGACCTGGAAGATAGCAGTGAATAAGAGGGCAACTCAGGGTTGGGGGAGGGATCCCGAACTGACACTATGACTGTGAATGAGTTTGTTATTTTAAATGTAACAATTTATGATTCTCCTTGGTAATGCATAAAAAATGAATTATCAGGAGTATAAATTTTTATGGCATATAGTTTAATGTGTGTAAATTTATCAGTCCGGGTTGGGATTGATACATTGATATCTGTCAGGAAGGAGACCGGCTGGACACCTTCTCGATAAAGTAATCACTATACTGAAAGGAAAATAGGGTAATGTTGATTGGAAAGAGAAGATGAAACAGGATTGGATGGCACCAGGCGAAGGATGCACAGAGTCATACAGTTTACTTGGTGCTAGGGGTTTTTGTAGCCCCGAAGGACTTGACTGAACAGGTGTGCTATTGCTGTTTTACCATCATTATGCCAATATTATAGTGACTAAGTAGATCTATGATGTGATGATTTCTACTCATGTTGGTAACATGAGGGAAAGTCTGAGAGGCAGGGACAGGGTGGAGATGCTGGTAGTCTTTGTTTTAGTTGAGTACTCACCCCAACCTCTCCGGTTTTAGGATCTGTTATTACTATACAGAAGAAGATTCAAAGCTTCACCATGAGCTTATGGGCCCACTCATTCCAGTGCCTATCAGAAGTTGATGAGGCCATACTGGGAGTGGTGGTCTGAGTCTGCGAGTTCAATGTTGGGAGGAGCTGAGTGCGAATAAGTCGGTAGGCTAGGTTAGGACCTCCGTAAGAGTCCGACGAGTGTCATCCGACCCTGAGAGGACCCAACACTGAAACGTCTGAGTTTCTGCCAGTGAAGCATGGTAAATTCATACTTGAAAACCCTTTGGGTGATTGCAAGGTAGGAACTTTCAATTTGATAAAGTGATCGTTTTTACCGTCACCATGACCTTGTATATGTTTCTGGCCCGGCTGGGTTAGGGGACACCATGTATCAGCGATGCTTAAATAGTGTTTCTACATTGGTTCCTTTATGAAGCCAACATGTGGTCCAGTGACCTGGACATTGATTTCAAATTGGTGGGGAAAACCAGAGTGACATGTTTGTTAAGGTAGGGAGCTACCTCATGCCAATGTGATGAGCTGTTGACAATGTTTGTTAAGGTAGGGAGCTACCTATCCATCGTGGTGAACTGTTGACAGTGTATGCTAGGTTGTGTTTTACCCCTTGATCAGGGTAGTTTCATGATACTGTGTGAAGATCTATTTGTCCAGGACAGGAACTAAGGTGAAGTGTTGTCACCTGATAGACTTTACCCGTGACATTGTGTGTTTAGGTGGAGCAACCGCACATTGTGTAGGGGGACATATCAGTGTGTGGGCACTTTTTGAATAGAAGAGTGACGGCTATTGTGTATTTTGAGGCGGTACTACATGTACTTTTTTTGCAAGGGGAGACCCCTAATGTTCTAGGGGCGGCCCAGACTTCATCAGGAGTGTGCGAGGGGAAATAGTACAACAGCAAGGAAGGATCCTTGTTAGGTGCAGTGTCAGTCAGGCAGTGGTATTGCGCTGGATCGCCCGTGATTGGTTCTCTGTGTGAAGAGGGAACTTTGGAGAGGCAGCAGACCTTGGAGTCCAGTCCACTGGAGGAGCCGGGGTGAGTCGCTCCCAAATGGACAACCCACGAGCTATTGTCCCCCCTCCATGATGAATACTCATCTGCATAGCTGATCTTATACATAGTTCTTCTAGTCTGGCTTTCAGCCACCTTCTCTGTGTTTTGGTTGACGTAGTTCAGAATTAAAATTTTGTTCTATTAGCTATGACTTGTGCAGGGGATAGACGGGGTGCTGGCCGACCCCCCTTTGGGGGTTTTGGGAAACCCCTAGGTGAGGGAGGGAAGGTTAAGCTGCCCGGGCCTTTTTGGGGGGCCCGGGTAGTGTAACTGCTATTGAGGGGTTTGGAGCAGAGGCGGGGGATAGTTCTATCGTGGCAAACCAGTCCAACCCCCGGCGGTCTTGTCACAATCAGTAATAGAATTTTTCGTTGTGCTGCCCCAGTCATTAGCGAGCCCTTTTAACGTTCATATAAAACCCCATTTCCCGGGCCCAAAAAAACTATTTTCCATCGCCTTTAAAAATTTCTAAAGGGGTTTCCACTTATTAAAAATGGCTCAACGTAATAGCGTTTTGGGTAATTATAGACCTATTTCCTTACTATGTCGCTATAAAAACCACTAGAAAAAAACTTTCATAAAATAACTTTACACCTTTTAATTAACAATGATCTAATAATTAACAGTCAATCTGGGTTTCGACCTAAATATTCTTCCCTTGCTCTAACAAAAATGACCGATAAACGGCACTTAAACATCAACAACGGTTAAATTTGTGGAGCGGTGTTTGTAACTTTAAAAAGCTTTTGATAGGGTAGATCACGATATTTAATTAGAAAAACTAAAGCAAATGAAGACAAGCCCCAAACATGGTGAACATAATTACGTCATTTCTTCCGACGGGCAACAATTCGTGTCCTTAACAACTGTCTATCAAGACCCACACAGCTTAATATTGGCGTGCCTCAGGCTCAATACTAGGTCCGCGCTTTTTGCAGTTATTTTAAATTATTTTCCCTTTAAATACAATACAAACTTGTGATCTATTCGCGGGACGACTGTACTATATATACTAGTCAAAAAAAACCGTAGTGAATTGGGAGAATTTTTTTACAAAAGGAATTTTATAATCTTACTAGAGGAGCAAGGGAAAACCGCATGAAAATTTAACATCGACAAAACCAAACCCATGCTAATAACGACCAGACAAAAACTACAGACACTAGCCATAACTGGATCACCGCTCGAACCCCGAATGGGCCTTTACCTATAGTTAATGTGACTGAACATAAAACATAGGGTTTTTTAATAAACAGCCATTTGAACTGGAGCTCTCAGTTCACGCTCTTACCAAAAAATAGCAAAAAAAAGTTTACCAACTTGCAAAAATTCAGCACTTCCGGGCGAAAGCACACAAAAAAAATATTCTATACATGCTATATCCAATCACATCTCGATTACTGTTCCACATTTTGGGGGATGGTTGCCCTAAATTAATTTAAAAACGACTAGGTTCTCTAAAAAAACCGCGCTATTCTTCGGTTTCTTACAAAAAGCACGTTAAAAGTAAAAATTTTGTACAGTCATCTAAGACTTCTACCACTAAAAAAAAGCGCTTCCTTTCAACAACCCAAAATTTAGTGAATAACATTATATCTCAAAATACCCCAGAGTATCTTCTCCCGCTGATTCAATTAATGCAATGAACAGCAAGCGCCTAAATTTTTACATGTCTAAAAGGGCCTAGATTGGACCTATACAAAACAGGTTTCGCCTATTCTGGTGCTCACTTATGGAATGATCTGCCTCCAGATCTGAAAACTCCCCAAAGAGGGCCCACACATTTAACCGAAAACTCTTTTTAATACTTAATCCATACCGACTATTGCCACCATAATTCATTTACTGGGGTAATTGTTCAGATAATTGTTCATTTAATTGTTAACTATAAATTTTTCAATATATATGTGTGTGCGTGTGGGAGGGAGAGAGAGAGAGAGAGAAGAGAAAAGGAAGAGAGAAGGGGAAAAGAGAGAGAGAGAGAGAGAAGAGAGAGAGAGAGAAAGTGGGTGTCAGTGAGAGGGAGAGAGTGAATGGGTGTGTACGCACGTGCTGCGTGTGTGTGGAGAGAGTGATTGAGCGAGAAATGGTGTGGGAATGTGTCAGTGCATGCATTTCATACGTGTATGTGTGAGAGTGAGTGAGGGAGTGTATGCTGCGTGCATGCTTTTATGTGCGCGTTCATGTGTAAGTGTATGTGTGAGAGAGTGTGATTGAAAAGAGTGAGTGTGTGTGTGTGAAGGATTGTGTTGAGACAGTGGGAGAGTTTTTGTGTTTGGGTGTGTGTGTGTGAGCGCGCCATGCGTGTGAGTGTGTGTATATGAAAAATACAGAGAGAGAGAAAAGAGGGGAAAAGAGAGACGAGAGAAGGGAAAAGAGAGGGGAGAGAGAGAGAGAGAGAGGGGAGAGAGAGAGAGAGAGAGAGAGAGAGAGAGAGAGAGAGGAGCTGAGCAGATGCATGTCATGTAACACGCAGTTATGTAACACGCAAATCCATATGTTTGGTATTTTTATCTGTCATATTATCAGTTAAATACCATTTGATTTTATCATGCATAATATAAAATCATGTTCATTACTGTAGTTTGAGTGAGTGAGCAGTGAGTGTGAATTTAGAACAGAACGGGGGGGGGGCGGGGAGTGAATGAAGGGAGCGGGAGAGTGAAAGAGTGAGCGGGAGATTGAATGAGGGAACAAGGGAAAGTGAATGAGTGAGGGGGGGAGTGAAGGGGTGAGCGTGAGAGGAATGAGCGGGAGGTTTAATGCTTTAGAGTGAATGAATGAGCGGAAGAGTGAAGGTGAGCGTGAGAGTGAAAAAGGGAGATAGAGAGAGAGGAGAGAGGAGAGAGAGAGAGGAGAGAGAAAAGAGAGGAGAGAGGAGAGAGAGAGATTGAGAGAGAGAAAAGAGAGAGAGGAGAGAAGAGAGAGAGAGAAGGGGGAGAGAAAAGAGAGGAGAGCGCCCCCTATTTTTACGTCACATAAATTTCATGTACACATTTTTCTCCAGTTTAACATTTTTATGAGGGCTGCTCATGACAAGTGTCAGTGTATGTGTGTGAGTAAAGTGGGGAGTTTGTTCATACTAGTTTCAATACTAACGTGAGACATTTTTTATGTGTCTAGATGTGAGGAAGTGTGAGTGTATGTGGAGGATTGGTGAGTGTGGGGATTGTGTGGGTGGGGGGGGGGTGTGGGTGGGGTTATGCATTTGGATGGGGTTGGGGGGTGTGGGTTTTGGGGGGGGGTAGTGGTATTTGTGGGTTGTGGTGGGATGTGTGGATGGATGTGTGTAGGTGAAAGTAGGGGTGTTGGAATGGGTGTGGGGGATGGTGTGTGGGTGGAGGATATGTGTATGGGACGGATGCAGGGGATGTGTGTTTATGTGGGTGGAGATGTGTGGATGGTTTGAGGAAGTATGTGTGGGAGGCAGGGTTGTGTGGGTAGGGGATTGTGTTGGGTGGATTTGGGATGGAAGGGCGGGTGGGCAGAAGTGTATGGTGTGTGGGTTGAGATATTGTGTGCGGTGTGTTGGTGGGGGATGTGTGAATGATGTGTGGGTGGAGGGTATGTTTGTGGTGGTATGGGTGGAGGATAGTGTGTGGTGTGGGGGATGTGTGTGATGGGTGTGGGGAATGTGCGTATGGGTGGGGTATATGTGTGCGTGAGCAGGGGATTGTGGTGGTTGGGGGAAGTATGTGGGGGAGTGTGGGTGGGAGATGTGTGTGTGTGTGTGGATGGGGAATGTGTGGGTGGGGGTGTGTGAGTGGCTTAGGGATGTGTAGGTGGGTGAGGGAGTTGTATGTGTCGGGGTGGGATGTGTGAGTGGGTGGAGGATGTGTTGTGGGTGGGGGGTGTGGGTGCGTAGTGGAGGATGTGTGCGTGAGTGAGTGTGTGTTGGTGGACGGGTAGGGAATGCGTGTGTGGGTGGGGAGAGGTGTGTGGTGTGTTGGTTGGTGATATTGTGTGGGTGAGGTATTTTTGTGTGGGTGGGGGATTTTTGTGGTGTGTGAGTGGGGGTATGTGGGGTGGATGGGTAAGGGTATATGTGTGGGTGTGGGTGTGAATACTGTGTGGTATCTTGGTGGGGGATATGTGTGTGGTGTGTAAGTGGGGATGTGTTGGTGAGGGATATGTGTGTGTGTGGTGCGTGGGTTGGGAATAGTGCATGGTAGGGGGTGTATGTGATGTGCGGGTGGGGATTGTGTGGTGGGGGATTAGGTTAAGGCATGTGTGGGTGGGTGGAAGTTGTATGTGTGGGTGGTGGGGTGTGTGTGAGTGGATTGGGGATGTATGGGTGGTTAGGGAGATTGTGTGGGGGTGGTAGGCAGTTGTCAGTCAATTGTAGGCAGACATGTCAGTGGTGGGGATGTGTGTGTATGGTTTGGGGATGTGTGAGTGGATGTGCGATATGTGGGTTGGTGGGGAATTGTGTGTGTGTGGGTGGGGAATATTGTCGATGGAGATGTGGCTGGGGGATGGGTGGGGAGAGGATGTGTGGGGTAGGATGTGGATGGGCGTGGGATGTGTGGGTTGGTGGGGGAATGTTTGTGGGTGGCGAGTGTGTTTTGGTTGGGGGATCAGGTGAGGGGCAGTGTGTTGTGGGGTGGGGATGTGCGGGAGGGGGATGGGTCGGTTGGTGGGGTATGTATGTGTCCCTTGGTGCGAGTGTATGTGGGTAGGTGGGGGTGTGTATGTGTCCCTTGGTGCGCGTGTGTGTGGGTAGGCGGAGGTGTTGTGTGGGTGGGGTGATGTATGGATAGGTGGGAGATGGGCCTCATAACATGGTAATTAGCCTTGTTTATGTTTACAACATTCATTTCACAATGTTTATATTTCTTCCTATGTTAAATGTATAATGCTCTTGATGAACGAAAGACGAGTGATTGGAAGGGCCGAATGTAAGACGGGCCTGCGCGCCCAATTTGTGACCCTAATAAAGTTGATTTGATTTGATCTACTTAAGACAACTGTGAATAACAGCACCAAATCAGAGATCTACTTATTAAGACAACTGAATATAAAGCACAAAATCAGAGATCTACTTATTAAGACAACTGAATATAAAGCACAAAATCAGAGATCTACTTATTAAGACAACTGTGAATATACATCACCACATTAGAGATCTACTTATTAAGACAACTGTGAATATACAACCTCAAATCAGAGATCTACTTATTAAGACAACTGTGAATATACAGCACCAAAATCAGAGATCTACTTATTAAGACAACTGTGAATATAAAGCACAAAATCAGAGATCTACTTATTAAGACAACTGAATATAAAGCACAAAATCAGAGATCTACTTATTAAGACAACTGTGAATATACAGCACAAAATCAGAGATCTACTTATTAAGACAACTGAATATAAAGCACAAAATCAGAGATCTACTTATTAAGACAACTGTGAATATAAAGCACAAAATCAGAGATCTACTTATTAAGACAACTGAATATACAGCACCAAATCAGAGATCTACTTATTAAGACAACTGTGAATATACAGTGTGGGTTTGTAGAAGGCAAGGGTACAGTAAATCCTGTGTATATACTGAGAACCGTAATCGAACGTTCTATAGAAGTAAACAAAGATCTACACCTTTGCTTTATTGACTACACAAAGGCTTTCGATAAAGTGAGACATGTCAACATGATAAGGATGCTTGAGGATCTACAGATTGATGGAAAAGGCCTTAGACTTGTAAAAAAACATACATAGGAAACAACAAGCTGCCATAAGAGTTGATAATGAAGTAAGCCAATATCAGCCTATTAAGAGAGGTGTGAGACAGGGATGTGTGATGTTTCCAGATCTGTTTTCCCTGTACAGTGACAATATTTTCAGAAATATTGAAGATATGGAAGGAATCAACATTGGTGGACGTTGCATCAATAACATTAGATATGCAGATGATAGTCTTGATTGCAGACAATGAACAGATGATAGTCATGATTGCAGACAATGAACAGGACCTGCAAAATTTAGTAGATGCGGTTGTTACACACAGTGAACAACTAGGGTTAGAATTAAATTGTAAAAAGACACAGATTATGGTCGTCACTAGGAAGAACGAAATACTGCAATGTAATATACAAGTAAATGGGAATATTCTTCAACAAGTGAATAGGTACAATTATCTCAGAACAGTAATAACATCTGATGGGAGATGCCTTGAAGAGATTAGAACAAGAATCGCCATGGTAAAAGTAGCCTTTAGCAAGATGAAAAACATAATGACCAATAAAAAGATGTCAATTGAAACGAGAAAAAGAGTGTTGAGATGCTACATAGAACCTGTACTCTTATATGGATGTGAAGGTTGGACTATAAGCAGTCAGGTTGAAAAACATCTGATGGCTGTAGAAATGTGGTTTCTGAGGAAAATGCAAAGAATACCATGGACAGCCAGAAAGACCAATGAACAAGTTCTTCAAGAAACAAATGAAGATCGTAAACTGATTAGAGACATTAGACGTAGACAGTCACAATTTTTTGGGCATGTTATGAGAAGAAATGATCTGGAGAACTTGGTGACAACTGGTAAGATCGAGGGGAACAGACCAAGGGGAAGACCTAGAAGCAAGTACCTGGATGGTTTGGCCTTGTGGCATGGTCGAGACAGAAACACGGAGCTGATCCACGACTCTGGTGATCGAGTGAGATGGCAGAACATGCCCACCCACGCTTACCGGCATGGCACATGATGGATGGAATATACAGCACCAAATCAGAGATCTACTTAGTTGTGGTATCATATGCCAGGCTCTCTTGCACCAAACGTCGACCGTTAGCTTTGGCTATGAACCCCCAGCCACTTCTCTCACCTCTTGACACCTTACCATCTGTGTAGATAATCACATCACCCGAGTGAGCATTGTCCTGAATTAGTTGCTGGATTTCCACTTCCATGGTCCCTGCTGGCCACTCCCTGCACTCCCGGCTTAATGTGATTATAACCCTGCTCAAGTCTGACTGCTCTGCTGACACATTCGCTGACCCTTAACTCGAGCTAAATGAAGCAGGTCAGCAGCTCCATGGGGAAGGGGTTACAGACAGTTTGTAATCCCGCATACCCACGTTCGTAACACAGCTGCGGGCAATTTGGCAGCAGACTGTTATACATTGGTTTTTTATTAAATGGTATGGGTAACAGTCGTTCAGAAAGCAATGGCAAACTACTGAACATAAGAGATCACAAACAGCAAAATATGCTGGTGTTGACTGCGATGACCTGTAAAGGATATGCAACTAGCTTTAACTAACCTATAACTGAGCAGAATTAGCACAAATCTGCCAGGTGTTTTGAAGTTGTTACACTTTTGTGTGAAAATAACGTGCTTTAAGGAATATGATGCCACAAATATGTTGTTTCAAGAAGGAATATGATGCCACAAATATGTTGTTTCAAGAAGGAATATGATGCCACAAATATGTTGTTTCAAGAAGGAATATGATGCCACAAATATGCTGTTTCAAGAAGGAGTATGATGCCACAAATATGCTGTTTCAAGAAGGAATATGATGCCACAAATATGCTGTTTCAAGAAGGAATATGATGCCACAAATATGTTGTTTCAAGAAGGAATATGATGCCACAAATATGTTGTTTCAAGAAGGAATATGATGCCACAAATATGTTGTTTCAAGAAGGAATATGATGCCACAAATATGTTGTTTCAAGAAGGAATATGATGCCACAAATATGTTGTTTCAAGAAGGAATATGATGCCACAAATATGTTGTTTCAAGAAGGAATATGATGCCACAAATATGTTGTTTCAAGAAGGAATATGATGCCACAAATATGTTGTTTCAAGAAGGAATATGATGCCACAAATATGTTGTTTCAAGAAGGAATATGATGCCACAAATATGTTGTTTCAAGAAGGAATATGATGCCACAAATATGTTGTTTCAAGAAGGAATATGATGCCACAAATATGTTGTTTCAAGAAGGAATATGATGCCACAAATATGTTGTTTCAAGAAGGAATATGATGCCACAAATATGTTGTTTCAAGAAGGAATATGATGCCACAAATATGTTGTTTCAAGAAGGAATATGATGCCACAAATATGTTGTTTCAAGAAGGAATATGATGCCACAAATATGTTGTTTCAAGAAGGAATATGATGCCACAAATATGTTGTTTCAAGAAGGAATATGATGCCACAAATATGTTGTTTCAAGAAGGAATATGATGCCACAAATATGTTGTTTCAAGAAGGAATATGATGCCACAAATATATTCATCTTGTTTCAAGAAGGAATATGATGCCACAAATATGTTGTTTCAAGAAGGAATATGATGCCACAAATATGTTGTTTCAAGAAGGAATATGATGCCACAAATATGTTGTTTCAAGAAGGAATATGATGCCACAAATATGTTGTTTCAAGAAGGAATATGATGCCACAAATATGTTGTTTCAAGAAGGAATATGATGCCACAAATATGTTGTTTCAAGAAGCAGTTTTTTAAAATGTTCTTGTGTTGGCTGGCTTTGAACTCAAGCATAGTCCACACATGTCTAGTACACTGGACTGATATTTGCATGTCCCTCGCCATCAGGTGAACCCTTCTAGTACACTGGACTGATATTTGCGTGTCCCTCGCCATCAGGTGAACCCTTCTAGTACACTGGACTGATATTTGCGTGTGGATTAGCTTTCCCTATTACCAGTGTCCCTCGCCATCAGGTGAACCCTTCTAGTACACTGGACTGATATTTGCGTGTGGATTCCCTTTCTCTATTACCGGTGTCCCTCGCCATCAGGTGAACCCTTCTAGTACACTGGACTGATATTTGCGTGTCCCTCGCCATCAGGTCAACCCTTCTAGTACACTGGACTGATATTTGCGTGTGGATTCACTTTCTCTATTACCGGTGTCCCTCGCCATCAGGTCAACCCTTCTAGTACACTGGACTGATATTTGCGTGTGGATTCCCTTTCTCTATTACTGGTGTCCCTCGCCATCAGGTGAACCCATATCAACTTGTATTGTATATCGGGTGAACCCATATCAACTTGTATTGTATTCCCCAAGTCAAGGACGAGAAGTCAACATTGTAGTCCAACTTACCAGTGTAGGCTGAACCCGCTACCTTGGCATCAGACCGGAGGAAGTTTAAGTCATCATCATCATCATCATCATCTTCCACTTCTGACGTCAAGCGTCGTGGGGAGGAATAATTTGCGTTCCAGCGCCCAGTGGGTGGCACTGGATAGTGTAATTCCGTGTGGTTGTACCATTCTCGTGATGATTGTGAAGAAAAAAGTGACATGATTATCATTATTCAGTGAATTTAATTTAATTATAATCACACATGAATGAATATTCCTCTGAAAGTGAAAACTAAAAATTGCGTCTGTTTTTCTTAGTATGTGTTACATGAGATTATTCTTTAGGATTTTGTTTCAATATACAAAAAGTATACATGTGCTCCCTGTGCAATCCCCTTTCATTTGATACATAATGCAAGATGTCTCCTTCCATACAACAAACATGTCAGTCACCACCCCAATATCTCATTTTCTGCTACCTGTCCTCTATATTGGGTCCTAACCTACTGTTTATTTAACTAACTAACTACCTAACTCCTAACTAACTCCTAACTAACTAACTACCTAACTCCTAACTAACTAACTCCTAACTAAATAACTATTTAACTCCTAACTACTAAACTAACTACCTAACTCCTAACTAACTAACTAACTCCTAACTAACTAACTCCTAACTAACCGTGCACACCACCGAGGAGAAATTAATCGCCCACGCAGCGAAGAGAACTAACCGCCCAAGCAGCGAAGAGAACTAACCGCCCATGCACCGAAGAGAACTAACTGCCCATGCACCGAGGAGAACTAACCGCCCACACACTGAGGAGAACTAACCGCCCACGCACCGAGGAGAACTAACCACCCACACACCGGGGAGAACTAACCGCCCACGCACCGAGGAGAACTAACCGCCCACGCACAAAGGAAAACTAACTGTCCATGCACTGAGTACTAACCGCCCACGCACCGAGGAGAACTAACTGCCCACGCACCGAGTAGAAATAACCGCCCACACACCGAGGAGAACTAACCGCCCACGAACCGAGGAGAACTAAACGCCCACACACGGAGAACTAACCCCCATGAACTGAGGAGAACTAACCGCCCACGCACCGAGGAGAAAGAACCGCCCACGCACGGAAGAGAACTAACCGCCCATGAACCGAGGAGAAGGGGTGCCTGACAACCTACATAAAAGCCTAAGGTGAGCCTGACAACCTACATAAAAGCCGAAGGGGAGCCTGACAACCTACATAAAAGCTGAAGGGGAGCCTGACAACCTACATAAAAGCCGAAGGGGAGCCTGACAACCTAACTCCTAACTAATTAACTAACTAACTCCTAACTAACTAACTAGCTCCTAACTAACTAACTAACTAACTACCTAACTCCTAACTACCTAACTCCTAACTAATTAACTAACTAACTAACTAACTAATTACCTAACTAACTAAGTAACTAACTAACTAACTAACTAACTAACTAACTAACTACCTAACTCCTAACTAACTAACTAACTCCTAACTAACTACCTAACTCCTAACTAACTAACTAACTAACTAACTAACTACCTCCGAACTAATTAACTAACTACCTCCGAACTAATTAACTAACTAACTAATTAATTAACTAATTCCTAACTAACTTACTCACTCCTAACTAGCTAATTAACTAACTAACTAACTAACTAATTAACTAACTAACTAATTAACTAACTCCTAACTAACTAACTACCTAACTCCTAACTAACTAACTACCTCTGAACTAATTAACTAACTAACTCCTAACTAATTAACTAACTAACTCCTAACTAATTAACTAACTAACTAACTACCTAACTCCTCACTAACTAACTACCTAATTCCTCACTAACTAACTACCTAATTCCTAACTAACTACCTAACTCCTGACTAACTAACTAACTACTCCGAACTAATTAACTAACTAACTCTTAACTAATTAACTAACTCCTAACTCCTAACTAACTAAATCACTCCTAACTAACTAATTAACAAACTAACAAACTAACTAACTAACTAACTAACTAACTAACTCCTAACTACCTAACTCCTAACTAATTAACTAACTAATTAACTAACTAACTAAGTAACTAACTAACTAATTAACTAACTAACTAAGTAACTAACTAACTAAGTAACTAACTAAGTAACTAACTAACTAATTAACTAACTAGCTAACTAACTAACTAACTAACTACCTAACTCCTAACTAACTACCTAACTCCTAACTAACTAACTAACTAACTAACTAACTCCGAACTAATTAACTAACTACCACCGAACTAATTAACTAACTAGCTCTTAACTAATTCCTAACTAACTTACTCACTCCTAACTAGCTAATTAACTAACTAACTAACTAATTAACTAACTAACTAACTAACTAATTAACTAACTCCTAACTAACTACCTACATAACTCCTAACTAACTAACTACCTAACTCCTAACTGACTACCTACTAACTAATTAACTAACTAACTCCTAACTAATTAACTAACTAACTCCTAACTAATTAACTAACTAACTCCTAACTAACTAATTAACTAACTAACTCCTCACTAACTAACTACCTAATTCCTAACTAACTACCTAACTCCTAACTAACTAACTAACTACCTCCGAACTAATTAACTAACTAACTCTTAACTAATTAACTAACTCCTACCTCCTAACTAACTTACTCACTCCTAACTAACTTACTCACTCCTAACTAACTAATTAACTAACTAACTAACTAACTAATTAACTAACTAACTAACTCCTAACTAATTAACTAACTCCTAACTAATTAACTAACTAACTAATTAACTAACTAACTAACTAAGTAACTAACTAACTAACTAATTAACTAACTGCTAACTAACTAACTAACTCCTAAATAATTAACTAATTAACTAACTAACTAAGTAACTAACTAACTAACTAACTCTACCTAATTACTAACTAACTCTAACTAATTAACTAACTAACATCCTAACTAATACTAACTACCTAACTAATTAACTAACTAACTAACTAACTAAGTAACTAACTACTACTAACTAAGAAACTAACTAACTAACTAACTAACTACTAATAACTAACCTACCTAACTAACTAACTAACTACTAAACTAACTTACTAACTAACTAACTACCTAACTAACTAAGTATACTAACTAATATACTAACTGTAACTAACTAACTACTAACTAACTAACTAACTAACTCCTAACTAACTATAACTAACTCCTAATAACTAATTAACTAACTAACTAACTAACTAACTACCTAACTAACTATTAACTAACTAACTAACTAACTAATTAACTACTAACTACTTAAACTAATAACTAACTAACTAACTAACTAACTAACTAAGTACTAACCTAACTAACTATAACTAACTAACTAACTAACTAACTCCTAATAACTAACTACTAACTACCTAATAACTAACTAACTAACTATACTAACTAACTAATTAATTAACTAACTGCTAACTAACTAACTAACTCCTAACTAACTAACTAACTAACTCATAACTAACTACCTAACTCGAACTAACTAACTAACTAACTAACTAACTACCTCCGAACTAAATGAACTACTAACTCTTAACCTAACTAACTAACTAACTATTAACTAACTACTCACTCCTAACTAGCTAAGTAACTAACTAACTAACTAATTAACTACTAACTAACTCCTAACTAATTAACCTAACTAACTCACTAACTAACTAATTAACTCGAACTAATTAACTAACTAACTCTTAACTAAATTAACTAACTAACTCTAACTAAGTTAACTACACTACTCCTAACTCCTAACTAACTTATGTCACTCCTAACTAATTAACTAACTAACTAACTAAACTCCCTAACTAACTAACTACTTACTCCTAACTAACTAACTTCCTAACTAACTACTCCGAACTACTAACTAACTAACTCTTAACTAATTAACTCTTAACTAATTAACTAACTAACTCTTAACTAATTAACTAACTCCTAACTAACTTACTCACTCCTAACTAACTTACTCACTCCTAACTAACTAATTAACAAACTAACTAACTAATTAACTAACTAACTAACTAATTAACTAACTAACCCCTTACTAATTAACTAACTAACTCCTAACTAAATTTAAATAACTAACTAATTAATTAACTAATTAACTAATTAACTAACTAACTAATTAACTAACTAACTAACTAATTAACTAACTAACTAAGAAACTAACTCCTAACTAACTAACTAACTCCTACCTAACTATCTATATAACTATCTATCTAACTCCTAACTAACTAACTAACTACCTCCGAACTAATTAACTAACTAACTCCTAATTAACTAACTAACTCCTAACTAATTAACTAACTAACTCCTAACTAACTAATTAACTAACTAACTAATTAACTAACTAAATTTAAATAATTAACTAACTAACTAATTAACTAACTAACTACTAATTAACTAACTAACTAAGAAACTAACTCCTAACTAACTAACTAACTCCTACTAACTATCTATAACTATCTATCTAACTCCTAACTAACTACCTCCGAACTAATTAACTAACTAACTCCTAATTAACTAACTAACTCCTAACTAATTAACTAACTAACTCCTAACTAATTAACTAACTAACTCCTAACTAACTAATTAACTAACTAACTACCTAACTAACTAACTAACTAACTACCTAACTAACTAACTAACTAATTAACTAACTAACTAACTAACTAACTAACTAACTAACTAACTCCTAACTAACTAACTATCTAACTCCTAACTAACTACCTAACTCCTAACTAACTAACTAACTAACTACCTCCGAACTAATTATCTAACTAACTCTTAACTAATTAACTAACTTACTCACTCCTAACTAGCTAATTAACTAACTACTTAACTAACTAACTAACTAATTAACTAACTAACTAACTAATTAACTAACTCCTAACTAATTAACTAACTAACTCCTGACTAATTAACTAACTAACTCCTAACTAATTAAATAACTAACTAATTAACTAACTAACTAATTAACTAACTCCTAACTAAGTAACTACCTAACTCCTAACTAACTACCTAACTCCTAACTAACTAACTATCTATCTAACTCCTAACTAACTATCTAACTCCTAACTAATTAACTAACTAACTACTAACTAATTAACTAACTAACTCCTAACTAACTAATTAACTAACTAACTAATTAACTAACTAACTAACTACCTAACTCCTAACTAACTAATTAACTAACTAACTAATTAACTAACTAACTAACTAACTAAATAATTAACTAACTAACTAAGTAACTAACTAACTAACTAAGTAACTAACTAACTAATTAACTAACTAACTAAGTAACTAACTAACTAACTAATTAACTAACTGCTAACTAACTAACTAACTACCTCTGAACTAATTAACTAACTAACTCCTAACTAATTAACTAACTAACTCTTAACTAATTAACTAACTCCTAACTAACTTACTCACTCCTAACTAACTAATTAACAAACTAACTAACTAATTAACTAACTAACGTCTTACTAATTAACTAACTAACTCCTAACTAATTAACTAACTAACTCCTAACTAATTAACTAACTAACTAATTAACTAACTAATTAACTAACTAACTAATTAACTAACTAACTAAGAAACTAACTAACTAATTAACTAACTCCTAACTAACTAACTAACTCCTACCTAACTAACTATCTATAACTATCTATCTAACTCCTAACTAACTAACTAACTACCTCCGAACTAATTAACTAACTAACTCCTAATTAACTAACTAACTCCTAACTAATTAACTAACTAACTCCTAACTAACTAACTACCTAACTCCTAACTAACTAACTCCTAACTAACTAACTAACTCCTAACTAACTAACTAACTACGTAACTAACTAACTACCTAACTCCTAACTAACTAACTAACTACCTCCGAACTAATTAACTAACTAACTCTTAACTAATTAACTAACTCCTAACTCCTAACTAACTTACTCACTCCTAACTAACTAATTAACAAACTAACTAACTAACTAACTAACTCCTAACTAACTAACTCCTAACTAACTAATTAACTAACTAACTACCTAACTCCTAACTAACTAACTACCTAATTCCTAACTAACTAACTAACTACCTCTGAACTAATTAACTAACTAACTCTTAACTAATTAACTAACTCCTAACTAACTTACTCACTCCTAACTAATTAACAAACAAACTAACTAATTAACTAACTAACTCCTAACTAATTAACTAACTAACTCCTAACTAAATAATTAACTAACTAACTCCTAACTAACTAATTAACTAACTAACTCCTAACTAATTAACTAACTAACTCCTAACTAATTAACTAACTAACTCCTAACTAACTAATTAACTAACTAAGTAACTAACTAAGTAACTAACTAACTAATTAATTAACTAACTAATTAACTAACTCCTAACTAACTAACTACCTAACTCCTAACTAACTACCTAACTAACTCCTAATTAACTAACTACCTCCGAACTAATTAACTAACTCCTAACTAATTAACTAACTAACTCCTAACTAATTAACTAACTAACTCCTACCTAATTAACTAACTAACTCCTAACTAACTAATTAACTAATTAACTAACTCCTAACAAACTAATTAACTAACTAACTAACTAACTAATTAACTAACTAAGTAACTAACTAACTAATTAACTAACTAACTAACTAACTAACTAATTAATTAACTAACTGCTAACTAACAAACTAACTCCTAACTAACTAACTACCTAACTCCTAACTAACTACCTAACTCCTAACTAACTAACTAACTACCTCCGAACTAATTAACTAACTACCTCTTAACTAATTAACTAACTAACTCCTAACTAACTTACTCACTCCTAACTAGCTAATTAACTAACTAACTAGCTAATAACTAACTAATTAACTAACTAACTAATTAACTAACTAACTAATTAACTAACTCCTAACTAACTAACTACCTAACTCCTAACTAACTAACTAACTACCTAAGAACTAATTAACTAACTCCTAACTAATTAACTAACTCTTAACTAATTAACTAACTAACTCCTAACTATTTAACTAACTAACTCCTAACTAACTAACAAACTAATTAACTAACTAAGTAACTAACTAACTAATTAAATTAACTAAGTAAGTAACTAACTAACTAATTAACTAACTGCTAACTAACTAACTAACTCCTAACTAACTAACCACCTAACTCCTAACTAACTACCTAACTCCTAACTAACTAACTCCTAACTAACCGCCCATGCACCGAGGAGAACAAACCGACACGCACTGAGGAGAACTAACCATCTACACACTGAGGAGATCTAACCGCCCATGCACCGAGGAGAGCCGCCCATGCGCCGAGGAGAACCGCCCACGCACTGAGGAGAACTAACCGCCCATACACCGAGGAGAACTAGCCGCCCAAGCACCGAGGAGAAAGAACCGCCCATGCACGGAGGAGAACTAACCGCCCATGAACCGAGGAGAAGGGGAGCCTGACAACCTACATAAAAGCCTAAGGGGAGCCTAACAACCTACATAAAAGCCAAAGGGGAGCCTGACAACCTACATAAAAGCCAAAGGGGAGCCTGACAACCTACATAAAAGCCTAAGGGGAGCCTGACAACCTACATAAAAGCCGAAGGGGAGCCTGACAACCTACATAAAAGCCGAAGGGGAGCCTGACAACCTACATAAAAGCCGAAAGGGAGCCTGACAACCTACATAAAAGCCAAAGGGGAAGCCTGACAACCTACATAAAAGCCGAAGGGGAGCCTGACAACCTACATAAAAGCCGAAGGGAAGCCTGACAACCTACATAAAAGCTGAAGGGGAACCTGACAACCTACATAATAGCCGAAGGGGAGCCTGACAACCTACATAAAAGCCGAAGGGGAGCCTGACAACCTACATAAAATCCGAAGGGGAGCCTGACAATCTACATAAAAGCCGAAGGGGAGCCTGACAACCTACATAAAAGCCAAAGGGGAGCCTGACAACACACATAAAAGCCAAAGGGGAGCCTGACAACCTACCGAGGAGAACTAACCGCCCACTCCAAGGAGAACTAAGCGCCCACGCACCAAGGAGAACTAACTGCTCACGCACTGAGGAGAACTAACATCCCATGCACGGAGGAGAACTAACCGCCCACGCACCGAGGAGAACTAACTGCCCACGAACCGAAAAGAACTAAGCGCCCACGCACCGAGGAGAACTAACAGCAAACACACTGAGGAGAACTAACCGCCCACGTATCGAGGAGAACTATCTGCCACGCACCGAGGAGAACTTACCGCCCACACACTGAGGAGAACTAACTGCCCACGCACTGAGGAGACCTAACCGCGAACACCGAGGAGAACTAACCACCATTGCACCAAGGAGAACTAACCGCCCACGCACCGAGAAGAACTAACCGCCCACGCACCGAGGAGAACCGCCAACTAACCGAGGAGTACCGCCCACGCACCGAGGAGAACTAACCGCCCACGCACCGAGGAGAACTAACTGCCCATGCACCAAGGAGAACTAACCGCCCACGCACTGAGAACCAACTGCCCACACAACGAGGAGAACTAACCGCCCACCCACCGAGGAAAACTAACCGCCCACGCACCGAGGAGAACTAACTGCCCATGCACCAAGGAGAACTAACTAAATAAACAAACTACATAACTAGCTATCAGCTGCTATCCATCTTCATCCACCACTTGCACCCACGGCTTAATGTAACCCTGATTGGAGGGCTAAACGGGTACTCCACCTTGACCAAGGGTGTCCCGTAGGCTAGCGGAGGGAAGGAGGCGCCTTACATCTCCTTTGATAGGGTATACCCCTACCCCGCTACCCCAACTAACTAACTACCTAATTCCTAACTAACTAACTACCTAACTCCTAACTAACTAACTAACTACCTCCGAACTAATTAACTAACTAACTCCTAACTAATTAACTAACTAACTCCTAAGTAATTAACTAACTGATAACTAACTAATTAACTAACTAACTCCTAACTAATTAACTAACTAACTCCTAACTAATTTAACTAACTAATTAACTAACTAACTAAGTAACTAACTAACTACTAATTAACTAACTGCTAACTAACTAACTAACTCCTAACTAACTAACTACCTAACTCATAACTAACTACCTAACTCCGAACTAACTAACTACCTCCGAACTAATTAACTAACTAACTATTAACTAACTTACTCACTCCTAACTAGCTAAGTAACTAACTAACTAACTAATTAACTAACTAACTAACTCCTAACTAATTAACTAACTAACTAATTAACTAAGTAACTCCGATCTAATTAACTAACTAACTCTTAACTAATTAACTAACTAACTCTTAACTAATTAACTAACTAACTCCTAACTAACTTATTCACTCCTAACTAACTAATTAACTAACTAACTACCTAACTCCTACTACTACCTCCGAACTAATTACTAACTACTCTTAACTAATTAACTAACTACCTCCGAACTAATTAACTAACTAACTCTTAACTAATTAACTAACTAACTCTTAACTAATTAACTAACTAACTCTTAACTAATTAACTAACTCCTAACTAACTTACTCACTCCTAACTAACTAATTAACAAACTAACTAACTAATTAACTAACTAACTAACTAATTAACTAACTAACCTCTTACTAATTAACTAACTAACTCCTAACTAATTAACTAACTAACTCCTAACTAATTAACTAACTAACTAATTAACTAACTAACTAATTAACTAACTAACTAAGAAACTAACTAACTAACTCCTAACTAACTAACTAACTCCTACCTAACTAACTATCTATAACTATCTATCTAACTCCGAACTAACTAACTACTACCCACCGAACTAATTAACTAACTAACTCCTAATAACTAACTAACTCCTAACTAATTAACTAACTAACTCCTAACTAATTACTAACTAACTCCTAACTACTAACTAACTAACTACCTAACTAACTAACTAACTATTACTAACTAACTAATTAACTAACTAATTAACTAACTAACTAACTAATTAACTAACTAACTAACTGCTAACTAACTAACTAACTCCTACCTAACTAACTATCTATAACTATCTATCTAACTCCGAACTAACTAACTAACTACCACCGAACTAATTAACTAACTAACTCCTAATTAACTAACTAACTCCTAACTAATTAACTAACTAACTCCTAACTAATTAACTAACTAACTCCTAACTAACTAACTAACTAACTACCTAACTAACTAACTAACTAATTAACTAACTAACTAATTAACTAACTAATTAACTAACTAACTAACTAATTAACTAAGTAACTAACTAACTAACTGCTAACTAACTAACTAACTCCTAACTAACTAACTACCTAACTCCTAACTAACTACCTAACTCCTAACTAACTAACTAACTCCTAACTAACTAACTAACTACCTCCGAACTAATTAACTAACTAACTGTTAACTAATTAACTAACTAACTAACTTACTCACTCCTAACTAGCTAATTAACTAACTAACTAATTAACTAACTAACTAACTAAATAACTAACTAACTAACTAATTAACTAACTCCTTACTAATTAACTAACTAACTCCTGACTAATTAACTAACTAACTCCTAACTAATTAAATAACTAACTAATTAACTAACTAACTAATTAACTAACTATCTAAGAAACTAACTAACTAATTAACTAACTCCTAACTAAGTAACTACCTAACTCCTAACTAACTACCTAACTCCTAACTAACTAACTATCTAACTCCTAACTAATTAACTAACTACTACTAACTAATTAACTAACTAACTCCTAACTAACTAATTAACTAACTACCTAATTAACTAACTAACTAACTAACTACCTAACTAACTAACTAACTAACTAACTAACTAACTACTATTTCTAACTAAATAATTAACTAACTAACTAAGTAACTAACTAACTAATTAACTAACTAACTAACTAACTAAGTAACTAACTAACTAACTGCTAACTAACTAACTAACTCCTAACTAACTAACTACCTCTGAACTAATTAACTAACTAACTCCTAACTAACCGCGAACTAATTAACTAACTAACTCTTAACTAATTAACTAACTAACTCTTAACTAATTAACTAACTCCTAACTAACTTACTCACTCCTAACTAAATAATTAACAAACTAACTAACTAATTAACTAACTAACTAATTAACTAACTAACGTCTTACTAATTAACTAACTAACTCCTAACTAATTAACTAACTAACTCCTAACTAATTAACTAACTAACTACTATTAACTAACTAACTACTACTAAGAACTAACTAACTAATTAACTAACTCCTAACTAACTAACTAACTCCTACCTAACTAACTATCTATAACTATCTATCTAACTCCTAACTAACTAACTACCTCCGAACTAATTAACTAACTAACTCCTAATTAACTAACAAACTCCTAACTAATTAACTAACTCCTAACTCCTAACTAACTTACTCACTCCTAACTAACTAATTAACAAACTAACTAACTCCCAACTAACTAACTCCTAACTAACTAATTAACTAACTAACTAACTACCTAACTCCTAACTAACTAACTACCTAACTCCTAACTAACTACCTAACTCCTAACTAACTAACTAACTACCTAACTCCTAACTAACTAACTAACTACCTCCGAACTAATTAACTAACTCCTAACTAACTTACTCACTCCTAACTAATTAACAAACAAACTAACTAATTAACAAACAAACTCCTAACTAATTAACTAACTAACTCCTAACTAATTAACTAACTAACTCCTAACTAACTAATTAACTAACTAACTCCTAACTAACTAATTAACTAACTAACTCCTAACTAACTAATTAACTAACTAACTCCTAACTAATTAACTAACTCCTAACTAACTAATTAACTAACTAACTAACTAACTAAGTAACTAACTAATTAATTAACTAACTAATTAACTAACTCCTAACTAACTAACTACCTAACTCCTAACTAACTACCTAACTCCTAACTACCTACCTAACTCCTAACTAATTAACTAACTACCTCCGAACTAATTAACTACCTCCTAACTAATTAACTAACTAACTCCTAACTAATTAACTAACTAACTCCTACCTAATTAACTAACTAACTCCTAACTAACTAATTAACTAACTAACTAACTACCTAACTACCTAACTCCTAACAAACTAATTAACTAACTAACTAATTAATTAACTACGTAACTAACTAACTAATTAACTAACTAAGTAACTAACTAACTAACTAATTAACTAACTAACTAACTCCTTACTAACTAACTACCTAACTCCTAACTAACTACCTACTCCAACTAACTAACTAGCTACCTCCGAACTAATTAACTAACTACCTCTTAACTAATTAACTAACTAACTCCTAACTAACTTACTCACTCCTAACTAGCTAATTAACTAACTAACTAGCTAATAACTAACTAATTAACTAACTAACTAACTAATTAACTAACAAACTAATTAACTAACTCCTAACTAACTAACTACCTAACTCCTAACTAACTAACTAACTACCTCCGAACTAATTAACTAACTAACTCCTAACTAACTAACTAACTCTTAACTAATTAACTAACTAACTCCTAACTAATTAACTAACTAACTCCTAACTAACTAACAAACTAATTAACTAACTAACTAAGTAACTAACTAACTAATTAACCTAACTAAGTAAGTAACTAACTAACTAATTAACTAACTGCTAACTAACTAACTAACTCCTAACTAACTAACCACCTAACTCCTAACTAACTACCTAACTCCTAACTAACTAACTAACTCCTAACTAACCGCCCATGCACCGAGGAGAACAAACTGACACGCACCGAGGAGAACTAACCATCTACACACTGAGGAGAACTAACCGCCCACACACTGAGGAGAGCCGCCCATGCGCCGAGGAGACCCGCCCACGCGCCGAGGAGAACTAACCGCCCATGCACCGAGGAGAACTAGCCGCCCAAGCACCGAGGAGAAAGAACCGCCCATGCACGGAGGAGAACTAACCGCCCATGAACCGAGGAGAAGGGGAGCCTGACAACCTACATAAAAGCCGAAGGGGAGCCTGACAACCTACATAAAAGCCGAAGGGGAGCCTGACAACCTACATAAAAGCCAAAGGGGAGCCTGACAACCTACATAAAAGCCAAAGGGGAGCCTGACAACCTACATAAAAGCCGAAGGGGAGCCTGACAACCTACATAAAAGCCGAAGGGGAGCCTGACAACCTACATAAACGCCAAAGGGGAGCCTGACAACCTACATAAAAGCCAAAGGGGAGCCTGACAACCTACATAAAAGCCAAAGGGGAGCCTGACAACCTACATAAAAGCCGAAGGGAAGCCTGACAACCTACATAAAAGCTGAAGGGGAGCCTGACAACCTACATAATAGCCGAAGGGGAGCCTGACAACCTACATAAAAGCCAAAGGGGAGCCTGACAACCTACATAAAAGCCAAAGGGGAGCCTGAAAATCTACATAAAAGCCGAAGGGGAGCCTGACAACCTACATAAAAGCCGAAGGGAAGCCTGACAACCTACATAAAAGCTGAAGGGGAACCTGACAACCTACATAATAGCCGAAGGGGAGCCTGACAACCTACATAAAAGCCGAAGGGGAGCCTGACAACCTACATAATATCTGAAGGGGAGCCTGACAATCTACATAAAAGCCAAAGGGGAGCCTGACAACCTACATAAAAGCCAAAGGGGAGCCTGACAACACACATAAAAGCCAAAGGGGAGCCTGACAACCTACAGAGGAGAACTAACCGCCCACTCACCAAGGAGAACTAAGCGCCCACGCACCAAGGAGAACTAACTGCTCATGCACTGAGGAGAACTAACATCCCACGCATGGAGGAGAACTAACTGCCCACGCACCGAGGAGAACTAACTGCCCACGAACCGAAAAGAACTAAGCACCCACGCACCGAGGAGAACTAACAGCAAACACACTGAGGAGAACTAACCGCCCACGTATCGAGGAGAACTATCTGCCACGCACCGAGGAGAACTTACCGCCCACACACTGAGGAGAACTGCCCACGCACTGAGGAGAACTAACCGCGAACACACCGAGGAGAACTAACCACCATTGCACCAAGGAGAACTAACCGCCCACGCACCGAGAAGAACTAACCGCCCACGCACCGAGGAGAACCGCCAACTAACCGAGGAGTACCGCCCACACACCGAGGAGAACTAACCACCCACGCACCGAGGAGAACTAACTGCCCACGCACCAAGGAGAACTAACCACCCACGCACTGAGAACCAACTGCCCACGCAACAAGGAGAACTAACCGCCCACCCACCGAGGAAAACTAACCGCCCATGCACCGAGGAGAACTAACCGCCCATGCACCAAGGAGAACTAACTAAATAAACAAACTACATAACTAGCTATCAGCTGCTATCCATCTTCATCCACCACTTGCACCCACGGCTTAATGTAACCCTGATTGGGGGGCTAAACGGGTACTCCACCTTGACCAAGGGTGTCCCGTAGGCTAGCGGAGGGAAGGAGGCGCCTTACATCTCCTTTGATAGGGTATACCCCTACCCCGCTACCCCAACTAACTAACTACCTAATTCCTAACTAACTAACTACCTAACTCCTAACTAACTAACTAACTACCTCCGAACTAATTAACTAACTAACTCCTAACTAATTAACTAACTAACTCCTAACTAATTAACTAACTAACTCCTAACTAATTAACTAACTAACTCCTAAGTAATTAACTAACTGATAACTAACTAATTAACTAACTCCTAACTAATTAACTAACTAACTCCTAACTAATTAACTAACTAACTAAGTAACTAACTAACTAACTAACTAATTAACTAACTGCTAACTAACTAACTAACTCCCTAACTCATAACTAACTACCTAACTCCGAACTAACTAACTAACTAACTAACTACCTCCGAACTAATTAACTAACTAACTCTTAACTAATTAACTAACTAACTATTAACTAACTTACTCACTCCTAACTAGCTAAGTAACTAACTAACTAACTAATTAACTAACTAACTCCTAACTAACTAATTAACTAAGTAACTCCGAACTAATTAACTAACTAACTCTTAACTAATTAACTAACTAACTCTTAACTAATTAACTAACTAACTCCTAACTAATTAACTAACTAACTCCTACCTAATTAACTAACTAACTCCTAACTAACTAATTAACTAACTAACTAACTACCTAACTACCTAACTCCTAACAAACTAATTAACTAACTAACTAATTAATTAACTACGTAACTAACTAACTAATTAACTAACTAAGTAACTAACTAACTAACTAATTAACTAACTACTAACTAACTCCTTACTAACTAACTACCTAACTCCTAACTAACTACCTAACTCCTAACTAACTAACTAGCTACCTCCGAACTAATTAACTAACTACCTCTTAACTAATTAACTAACTAACTCCTAACTAACTTACTCACTCCTAACTAGCTAATTAACTAACTAACTAGCTAATAACTAACTAATTAACTAACTAACTAACTAATTAACTAACTAACTAATTAACTAACTCCTAACTAACTAACTACCTAACTCCTAACTAACTAACTAACTACCTCCGAACTAATTAACTAACTAACTCCTAACTAACTAACTAACTCTTAACTAATTAACTAACTAACTCCTAACTAATTAACTAACTAACTCCTAACTAACTAACAAACTAATTAACTAACTAAGTAACTAACTAACTAATTAACCTAACTAAGTAAGTAACTAACTAACTAATTAACTAACTGCTAACTAACTAACTAACTCCTAACTAACTAACCACCTAACTCCTAACTAACTACCTAACTCCTAACTAACTAACTAACTCCTAACTAACCGCCCATGCACCGAGGAGAACAAACTGACACGCACCGAGGAGAACTAACCATCTACACACTGAGGAGAACTAACCGCCCACACACTGAGGAGAGCCGCCCATGCGCCGAGGAGAACCGCCCACGCACCGAGGAGAACTAACCGCCCATGCACCGAGGAGAACTAGCCGCCAAGCACCGAGGAGAAAGAACCGCCCATGCACGGAGGAGAACTAACCGCCCATGAACCGAGGAGAAGGGGAGCCTGACAACCTACATAAAAGCCGAAGGGGAGCCTGACAACCTACATAAAAGCCGAAGGGGAGCCTGACAACCTACATAAAAGCCAAAGGGGAGCCTGACAACCTACATAAAAGCCAAAGGGGAGCCTGACAACCTACATAAAAGCCGAAGGGGAGCCTGACAACCTACATAAAAGCCGAAGGGGAGCCTGACAACCTACATAAACGCCAAAGGGGAGCCTGACAACCTACATAAAAGCCAAAGGGGAGCCTGACAACCTACATAAAAGCCAAAGGGGAGCCTGACAACCTACATAAAAGCCGAAGGGGAGCCTGACAACCTACATAAAAGCTGAAGGGGAGCCTGACAACCTACATAAATAGCCGAAGGGGAGCCTGACAACCTACATAAAAGCCAAAGGGGAGCCTGACAACCTACATAAAAGCCAAAGGGGAGCCTGAAAATCTACATAAAAGCCGAAGGGGAGCCTGACAACCTACATAAAAGCCGAAGGGAAGCCTGACAACCTACATAAAAGCTGAAGGGGAACCTGACAACCTACATAATAGCCGAAGGGGAGCCTGACAACCTACATAAAAGCCGAAGGGGAGCCTGACAACCTACATAATATCTGAAGGGGAGCCTGACAATCTACATAAAAGCCAAAGGGGAGCCTGACAACCTACATAAAAGCCAAAGGGGAGCCTGACAACACACATAAAAGCCAAAGGGGAGCCTGACAACCTACAGAGGAGAACTAACCGCCCACTCACCAAGGAGAACTAAGCGCCCACGCACCAAGGAGAACTAACTGCTCATGCACTGAGGAGAACTAACATCCCACGCATGGAGGAGAACTAACTGCCCACGCACCGAGGAGAACTAACTGCCCACGAACCGAAAAGAACTAAGCGCCCACGCACCGAGGAGAACTAACAGCAAACACACTGAGGAGAACTAACCGCCCACGTATCGAGGAGAACTATCTGCCACGCACCGAGGAGAACTTACCGCCCACACACTGAGGAGAACTGCCCACGCACTGAGGAGAACTAACCGCGAACACACCGAGGAGAACTAACCACCATTGCACCAAGGAGAACTAACCGCCCACGCACCGAGAAGAACTAACCGCCCACGCACCGAGGAGAACCGCCAACTAACCGAGGAGTACCGCCCACGCACCGAGGAGAACTAACCACCCACGCACCGAGGAGAACTAACTGCCCACGCACCAAGGAGAACTAACCACCCACGCACTGAGAACCAACTGCCCACGCAACGAGGAGAACTAACCGCCCACCCACCGAGGAAAACTAACCGCCCATGCACCGAGGAGAACTAACCGCCCATGCACCAAGGAGAACTAACTAAATAAACAAACTACATAACTAGCTATCAGCTGCTATCCATCTTCATCCACCACTTGCACCCACGGCTTAATGTAACCCTGATTGGGGGGGCTAAACGGTTACTCCACATTGCCCAAGGGTGTCCCGTAGGCTAGCGGAGGGAAGGAGGCGCCTTACTTCTCCTTTGATAGGGTATACACCTACATCGCTACCCCAACTAACTAACTACCTAACTCCTAACTACCTACCTCCTAACTAACTAACTACCTAACTCCTAACTAACTACCTAACTCCTAACTAACTACCTACCTAACTCCTAACTACCTAAACTCCTAACTACCTAACTCCTAACTAACTACCTAACTCCTAACTAACTAACTCCCTAACTCCTAACTAACTAACTAACTCCTAACTAACTAACTAACTCCTAACTAAGTAACTCCTAACTAAATAACTAACTAACTCTTAACTAACTAACTCACTCCTAACTAACTAATTAACTAACTAACTAACTAACTCCTAACTAACTAACTAACTACCTAACTACTAACTAACTCCTAACTAACTAACTACCTAACTACCTAACTAACTACCTACCTAACTCCTAACTAATTAACTAACTACCTCCGAACTAATTAACTACCTCCTAACTAATTAACTAACTAACTCCTAACTAATTAACTAACTAACTCCTACCTAATTAACTAACTAACTCCTAACTAACTAATTAACTAACTAACTAACTACCTAACTCCTAACTACCTAACAAACTAATTAACTAACTAACTAACTAACTAATTAACTAACTACGTAACTAACTAACTAATTAACTAACTAAGTAACTAACTAACTACTAATTAACTAACTACTAACTAACTCCTTACTAACTAACTACCTAACTCCTAACTAACTACCTAACTCCTAACTAACTAACTAGCTACCTCTGAACTAATTAACTAACTACCTCTTAACTAATTAACTAACTAACTCCTAACTAACTTACTCACTCCTAACTAGCTAATTAACTAACTAACTAGCTAATAACTAACTAATTAACTAACTAACTAACTAATTAACTAACTAACTAATTAACTAACTCCTAACTAACTAACTACCTAACTCCTAACTAACTAACTAACTACCTCCGAACTAATTAACTAACTAACTCCTAACTAACTAACTAACTCTTAACTAATTAACTAACTAACTCCTAACTAATTAACTAACTAACTCCTAACTAACTAACAAACTAATTAACTAACTAACTAAGTAACTAACTAACTAATTAACCTAACTAAGTAAGTAACTAACTAACTAATTAACTAACTGCTAACTAACTAACTAACTCCTAACTAACTAACCACCTAACTCCTAACTAACTACCTAACTCCTAACTAACTAACTCCTAACTAACCGCCCATGCACCGAGGAGAACAAACCGACACGCACCGAGGAGAACTAACCATCCACACACTAAGGAGAACTAACCCCCCACGCACTGAGGAGAACCGCCCACGCACCGAGGAGAACCGCCCACGCACCGAGGAGAACTAACCGCCCATGCACCGAGGAGAACTAGCCGCCCAAGCACCGAGGAGAAAGAACCGCCCATGCACGGAGGAGAACTAACCGCCCATGAACCGAGGAGAAGGGGAGCCTGACAACCTACATAAAAGCCGAAGGGGAGCCTGACAACCTACATAAAAGCCGAAGGGGAGCCTGACAACCTACATAAAAGCCAAAGGGGAGCCTGACAACCTACATAAAAGCCAAAGGGGAGCCTGACAACCTACATAAAAGCCGAAGGGGAGCCTGACAACCTACATAAAAGCCGAAGGGGAGCCTGACAACCTACATAAAACGCCAAAGGGGTAGCCTGACAACCTACATAAAAGCCAAAGGGGAGCCTGACAACCTACATAAAAGCCAAAGGGGAGCCTGACAACCTACATAAAAGCCGAAGGGAAGCCTGACAACCTACATAAAAGCTGAAGGGAGCCTGACAACCTACATAATAGCCGAAGGGGAGCCTGACAACCTACATAAAAGCCAAAGGGGAGCCTGACAACCTACATAAAAGCCAAAGGGGAGCCTGAAAATCTACATAAAAGCCGAAGGGGAGCCTGACAACCTACATAAAAGCCGAAGGGAAGCCTGACAACCTACATAAAAGCTGAAGGGGAACCTGACAACCTACATAATAGCCGAAGGGGAGCCTGACAACCTACATAAAAGCCGAAGGGGAGCCTGACAACCTACATAATATCTGAAGGGGAGCCTGACAATCTACATAAAAGCCAAAGGGGAGCCTGACAACCTACATAAAAGCCAAAGGGGAGCCTGACAACCACACATAAAAGCCAAAGGGGAGCCTGACAACCTACAGAGGAGAACTAACCGCCCACTCACCAAGGAGAACTAAGCACCCACGCACCAAGGAGAACTAACTGCTCATGCACTGAGGAGAACTAACATCCCACGCATGGAGGAGAACTAACTGCCCACGCACCGAGGAGAACTAACTGCCCACGAACCGAAAAGAACTAAGCGCCCATGCACCGAGGAGAACTAACAGCAAACACACTGAGGAGAACTAACCGCCCACTGTATCGAGGAGAACTATCTGCCACGCACCGAGGAGAACTTACCGCCCACACACTGAGGAGAACTGCCCACGCACTGAGGAGAACTAACCGCGAACACACGAGGAGAACTAACCACCATTGCACCAAGGAGAACTAACCGCCCACGCACCGAGAAGAACTAACCGCCCACGCACCGAGGAGAACCGCCAACTAACCGAGGAGTACCGCCCACGCACCGAGGAGAACTAACCATCCATGCACCGAGGAGAACTAACTGCCCACGCACCAAGGAGAACTAACCACCCACGCACTGAGAACCAACTGCCCACAGCAACGAGGAGAACTAACCGCCCACCCACCGAGGAAAACTAACCGCCCATGCACCGAGGAGAACTAACCGCCCATGCAACCAAGGAGAACTAACTAAATAAACAAACTACATAACTAGCTATCAGCTGCTATCCATCTTCATCCACCACTTGCACCCACGGCTTAATGTAACCCTGATTGGGGGGCTAAACGGGTACTCCACCTTGACCAAGGGTGTCCCGTAGGCTAGCGGAGGGAAGGAGGCGCCTTACATCTCCTTTGATAGGTATACCCCTACCCCGCTACCCCAACTAACTAACTACCTAATTCCTAACTAACTAACTACCTAACTCCTAACTAACTACTAACTAACCCTCCGAACTAATTAACTAACTACTCCTAACTAATTAACTAACTAACGCATAACTATTAACTAACTAAAGTCCTAACTAATTACTAACTACTCCTAAGTAATTAACTACTGATAACTAACTAATTAACTAACTCCTAACTATTAACTAACTAACTCCTAACTAATTTAAATAATTTTAAATAATAAATAACTAACTAACTACTTAAATAATTCCTAACTAACTCTTCTAATTAACTAACTCCAAATAACTAAATCACTCCCAACTAATTAACAAAAAAACCTAACTAATTAACTAACTAACTCTAAACTAATTTAAATACTAAACTCCAAAAATAATTAAATAACTAACTCCTAACTTTAAATTTAAATAACTAACTCCCAAATAACTAATTAACTATAATCCAACTAATTAACTAACTAAATCCTAACTAATTAACTAACTAACTCCTAAAAATAACTAAGTAACTACTAATAACTAATAACTAATAATTAACCCCAACTACTTAACTAAATCCTAACTAAATAACTCCTAACTCCTAACTAAATCCTAACTATTAAATAACTCCTAATTAACTAACTACCCCCAACTAATTAACTAACTCCAAATAATTACTAACTAACTCCTAACTATTAACTAAATAACTCCTACTAATAAATACTAACTCTAAATAACTAATTAACTAATTACTAACTATAACTCCCAACAACTAATTAACTAACTAACTAAATAACTATTAAATAACTAATAACTAACTAAATATTACTAACTAACTAACTAACTAACTAAAATTAACTAACTGCTAATAACAAACAACTCCTAATAACTAACTACCTAACTTTAAAACCTCCTAAACCTCCTCACTAACTAATAACAACTAACTAAAACTAACTACCCCTCTTAAATTTAACTAACTAAATCCTAAATAATTACTACTCCCCCTCTAATTAAATAACTACTTAAATACTAACTAATTAACTAACTAACTATTAACTAACTAACTAAAACAACAAAAAACTAAATAATACCCCAAAACCCCAACTAATAACTAACTCTTTCTAATTTCTACTAAATCCCAAATAAAAAACTACTAACATCTAACTACTCAAACAAACCTCCCAACTAATAACTACAAATAATTAACCTAACAAAATTAACAACTAACTAATTTCTAACTCTCAACTACTAAATCCTAAATAACAACCACCTAACTCCTAACTAACTAAACCCAACTCCTAACTCCCAACTAACTCCCCAAATAAACCCCCATACAACAACTACACCCCGAAAACTAAACCACTACACACTGAAAACTAAAACCCCCACAATAAAACCCCTCCCAAAACCCCCAACCCCAAAAAACTAACCTCCTCAACCAAAAATACCCCCAACAAAAAAAACCCCCCACAAAACTAACCCCCTTAACCAAAGGGAGCCCCAAACCCAATAAAACCAAGGGAACCCACAACCTACAAAAACCCAAAACCTAAACCTACATAAAACCAAAACCCACACCTCAATAAAACCAAACACAACCCACTAAAAACCAAAAACCCGACAACCCCACTAAAACCAAAACCTAAAAAACAATTAAAACCAACCACAACCTACATAAAAAACCTACAACCTACTAAACCAAGGGGGGGCCCACAACCCAATAAAACCCCCAAGGGGGGGCCCACAACCCACATAAGCAAAACCCCTACAAACCACTTAAACCAAAACCAAACCCACAAAAACCAAAAGCCTGACAATACTAAACTAAAACCTACAACCTACATAAATTTACCAAGGGGTAAAAACTACATAAAAAAACCAAAAAAAGGGGCCTGACAACCTACCCTAAACGCCAAAAGGGAAACCTGAAAACCTCATAAAAGCCCCCCCGGGGACCTGACAACCTCCCTAAAAAACCGAAGGGGAACCTGACAACCTACATAAAAGCTGAAGGGGAAACCCGCAACCTACAAAAATAGCCGAAGGGGAGCCTGACAACCACATAAAAGCCGAAGGGGAGCCTGACAACCTCATTTTAAAAAAGAAGGGGGGCCTGACAATCTACCTAAAAACCAAAAAAGGGGGGCCTGACAACCCACATAAAAGCCAAAGGGGAAAAATGACAAAACACAAAAAAAGCCAAAAGGGGGGCCTGACAAACCCACCGAGGAAAAACTAACCGCCCCCCTCCCCAAAGGGGAAAATAAGCGCCCCCGCACCAAGGGGAACTAACTGCTCAACCCCTGAGGAGAACTAACATCCCAGCAGGAGGAGAACTAACCGCCCCCCCCAAAAGGGGAACAAAATGCCCACAACCGAAAAGAACTAAGCCCCCGCACCCCAGGAGAACTAAAACCCAAAAACACTGGGAGAACTAACCGCCCACGTATCGAGGAGAAAATATCTGCACGCCCGAGGAGGAAAATTACCGCCCCACACCCTGGGAGAAAAATGCCCACGCACTGAGGAGAACCCAACCCCGAAACACCGAGGAGAACTAAACCCCCATTTTTCCAAGGAGAACAACCGCCCACGCAAACCCAGAAGAACTAAAACCCCCCACGCACCGAGGGGGAACCGCCAATTAAAACCGGGAGTCCCCCCCACGCACCGAGGGGAAAATAAACCCCCAGCACCGAGGAAACTAACTGCCCAGAAACCCAAAGGGGAAAAATAAAACCCCAAAGCACTGAGAACCAACTGGGCCCCCCAACGAGGGAACCAAACCCCCCCCACCGAGGAAAAATAAACCCCCCAGCAACCCAGGGGAACCCAACCGCCCATCCACCACAAAAAGGGCGAACTAAAATAAAATAAAAAAACTAACCAAACTATATCAGCTGTATCCATCCTTTATCCCCCACTTGCACCCCCGGTTAATGGGAACCCTGATTGGGGGGCTAAACGGTAAATTCCCACCCTTTACCCAAAAGGGGGTCCCCCAGGCTAGCGGGGAAGGACCCCTTACATTCCTTTTTTTTGGGTATACCCCCACCCCGCAAACCCCAACTAACTAACTAAACCCAATTTTCCCAAAAACTAACTACCTAACTTTCCCAACCCAACTAACTAAATACCCCGAACTAATTAACTAACTAACTCCTAAATAATTAAAAATAACCTAAAATTTAACTAAAGGTAAATAACTAAAAATCCCCAAAAAATTAACTAAAAAAACTCCAAAATTTAAAAAAAATCCCTAATAACTACTAATTAAATAACTAAAAATCCCAACTTTAATTAAAAACTAAAAACCCCCTAACTAAAAAATTTCCTAACCTAAAACTAAAATAACTAACTAACTAATTTCCCCCAACTTAACTAACTAACTA
>JACEFZ010000366.1:0-16140 GCA_014155875.1 Cepaea nemoralis
GGGTCTACGGCATTTATTTCCTGATGTAAGCGAGTTTTTTTTCCCCTATTATCTTCCATTCTTTCTATATGCCCCAGCCATTGTAGTCTATTAGCCTTCGGGCCCGGGGGATTAGCGGGACTTAAAAAATCATAAATGTCTTTGTTACTTCTTTTTTCACTCCCTTTTTGGGTGTACCCCAAATGGGCCCAAAAGGGATGGGGTTTTAAAAATTTTTGTTCTAAAAGGTTTGAACAAGGCTTCTTTTCCTCCTTTCGTTGTACTCCGGGTTTCAGAGCCAACAGCACAACTGGTCTGTTTCATGTTTGTATATTGTATTTTCCCCCATTATATGTTTTAAAAATTTACTTATTGTATTTGCTCAATAATTTCTTAGTGATTTCTTTCCTAAAACCTATTATTCAAGTTTCTTTAGTGAACATTTCAATTTTTGAATAGAAAAAATTATTTATATGTTGGGGGCATAAAAATTTTTAGAAAGTCTTGGGTGGAGCGTAGCAAAAAACAGGTTGGGGAACCTGCCCTAAGTCTATAACTTTTTTAAATTATATGTTGGGTTTAAACTGTGTTTTTATAGTTAGTCATCTGCGGGGGTATAATCAGCCTTGCTCTCCGGACAAGTCCATACGTGCTCAAATTCTCCCCACAACATAAGCATCAGTGCCCCAGTGGGTTAAAGTGCCAGTTCTGTCAATTTGTTATAGTATGGATACTTATTTTTTAAATGCGTTTGTGTGTTTCTGTGTAAATATTGTTCTTCTTAAGCTTAAGTAATTATTGTTTTAAACAGAGTTCTGCTAAATTAACATAAAATCAGCATTTTATGTGTGTACAGAATAATTTGTATTTTACAAAGTGATAAATCAAAATTCAGCCTGATCCTTTATCTACCAGGTGCAAAACTGACTAATCAATTCCCAAAGTCAGCCACTGAATATGAAGATTGTATTGTTTGAAAAGTGAAAAAGCTTCCACAAAAAAAATGATAGCACATTTTATAAGTCATTTTTGTTATGTGCCTCATTTATCAAGAAATTGTGTATGTTGTACATCATGATGGGGGTTTTTTATATGTAGTAATGCAAGGCCACAATAAGGAAAATGGAAGTGGATTCTGAACTGTCATCACAGGGAGGTCACAAAGCAAGTTTTAAAAAAATCAGATGTTACTACCCGATTTTTTGCAGTGAAATGTGCTATTAAAAATTAACAAGAGCCATGCTGGGCTCATGACAGCACAGGATAAAGAAGCGAACAGTGCTACAATGTCTCACTGAGAAGCATGGGCCATGCGACCAAACTGAATGCTGAGGACAGAAAACTCAGATAGGTTTTTGATTCTATGTGGTGACTACCAGGAAAACCTCTCTGATCAAGCGCCTCAGTTGACAATGGCGAACGACTTCATTGCCAGTGTAGCATGTTGTATTATAGTTTATATTCTTCTAGTTTTTTTTACAAATGTAGTGTGCTGTACCAGAAGTATATAGTATGGGGCGTGATGTTTTTTTTTTTTTTTTTTTTTTTTTAAAAAAAAAAAAAAAAAAAAAAAAATCGTTTTTATTAATAATAGGGCAAAAGGTCTTTTAAAATTTTCTAAAAAGCTTTTAATTAAACCCAATTTTTCCAGATTTTTAAATAAAAGAGAAAGACTTTTAAGGGACTTTTATCCTAAATTTTAAAAATGGGGCCCAAAGGACTGAGTTAAAAAAATTTGGGAAAAGGCTTTGAAAAACCAATAAGATTAAAAGAAAGAAATGTTTTTTTAAAATCCATTTTGCAGCCTGATGTTTACTGATGCGGAGGACACTATCAAAAGATATTCAAAGAAAATGCGGAAGAAAAAAGCTCAGCACCAGTCAAGCACACAAAACAAAAAACGAGCCCTGACAATTGTTTATTCTACTTTGGGTTTCTCTTTTGAGGGGGGTGTTAACATAGCAAAGCACCTTAGAGATCAGTGTGTTAGCTTGAGCATATATTCGTTCCGGGTTTACTTGCTCTAGACAGATTCCATCCAAGCAACACACTCTGTCCACTTATGGTTAGGTTGGGCTTGCTCTAGACAGATTCCATCCAGGTAACAACTCTGTCCACTTACGGGGAGGGTTTACTTCCTCTAGACAGATTCCATCCAAGGTAACGCACTCTGTCCACTTATGGTAGGTTTTACTTTTTTTTAGACGATTCCATCCAAGGTAAAGCACTCTGTCCCCCTTACGGGTAAATTTTACTTGCTCTAGACAGATTCCATCCAAGGGAACGACTCTGTCCCTTATGGGTAGGTTGACTTGCTCTAGACAGATTCCATCCAAGGTAAAACACTCTGTCCACTTATGGGAGGTTGACTTGCTCTAGACAGATTCCATCCAAGGTAACGCACTCTGTCCACTTATGGGTAGGTTGACTTGCTCTAACAGATTCCATCCAAGGTAACGCACTCTGTCCACTTATGGGTAGGTTTACTTGCTCTAGACAGATTCCATCCAAGGCAACACACTCTGTCCACTTATGGGGAGGTTGACTTGCTCTAGACAGATTCCATCCAAGGTAACGCACTCTGTCCCTTATGGTTAGGTTGACTTGCTCTAGACAGATTCCATCCAAGGGAAAGCACTCTGTCCACTTATGGTTAGGTTGACTTCCACTAGACAGATTCCATCCAGGTAACGCACTCTGTCCACTTACGGGGAGGTTGACTTGCCCAACAGATTCCATCCAAGGTAACGCCTCTGTCCACTTACGGTTTGGTTGACTTTTCCCCTAGACAGATTCCTCCAGGTAACCACTCTGTCCACTTTTGGTTAGGTTGACTTCCACTAACAGATTCCATCCAAGGGAACGCACTCTGTCCACTTACGGGTAGGTTGACTTGCTCTAGACAGATTCCATCCAAGGTAACGCACTCTGTCCACTTACGGTAGGTTGACTTGCTCTAGACAGATTCCATCCAAGGGAACGCACTCTGTCCACTTATGGGGAGGGTTTACTTCCTCTAGACGATTCCATCCAAGTAACGCACTCTGTCCACTTATGGTTAGGTTACTTCCTCTAGACAGATTCCATCCAAGGTAACGCACTCTGTCCCTTAGGTTAGTTGCTTCCTCAGACAGATTCCATCCAAGGGAACACACTCTGTCCCTTATGGTTAGTTTACTTTCCCCTAGACGATTCCATCCAAGGTAACACTCTGTCCACTTATGGTTAGGTTACTTCCTCTAGACAGATTCCATCCAAGGTAACACCTTGTCCATTATGTTAGGTTGACTTCCTCTAGACAGATTCCATCCAAGGGAACACACTCTGTCCACTTTGGTTAGGTTGACTTCCTCTAGACAGATTCCATCCAAGGGAACACACTCTGTCCACTTATGGGTTGGTTGACTTCCTCTAGACAGATTCCATCCAAGGTAACACACTCTGTCCACTTATGGTTAGGTTGACTTCCCCTAGACAGATTCCATCCAAGGTAACACACTCTGTCCACTTATGGTTAGGGTTTACTTCCCCTAGACAGATTCCATCCAAGGGAATGTGCTATATCTACTCTGGCTAGATTTGTACTTTTCCTAACAATTTAACCAGGGCAGTGGCCTTACAGTATACTCTGTGATTTCAAACTGCCTGGATATTTTTTCATGCACGACTTGCATACGGGCCGCCTGTTTTTCGCTCTTATCTGAGATGGCTGGGTATCTGATTTCACTACCCAAGTAATCTATGTCATCTAACCACTGATTAGATCATCTGGAACCAGAACTGTCATTTATGTTGGTTTAGTAAACAACTGATTCCCAAATTAATCTATATATATAGAAAAGGCGATGTATGTATGTCCGTTTTTTATGCGTTCGATAACGGTCCATCCGATTGAGATGAAATTTTCTACATGTTTCTTTTCATTCCCGTGCAGCCAACTGTCATAGTTTTGTTAGTGTACAATCAGCTATTTACTTACTAAAATTTAATATTTTAATATCTTATTCATTTATATATAGCGAGGGGACTTAACTTAAGAAAAGTTATTTCAAGGGGCATAACTTTTAATAGCATAGCTATATATTTGTATATATAGATTGTTGCATTGTTTTCAAAGATTTATAAACTCTTTGTCTACAGTTATTTACAGGCATATGAGTTATAATAATAATGATATAATCTTTAAGCATTTTCATACAAATAATGCTCTATGTAAATAGTGAAAATGTTCTAACTCATCTTTTTATGTTTTAAAGAAGTTATACTACAGTCATGTAGGTGATTAAAAAAACAGTTTTCATTAAAAATAATGGTATGGTGTGTGGAAGGACATTCTGAAGTTAATTTTGTTTGTTATAATAAATATTAATGAGACGCTCCCCGCCAGGAGCTGGACGAAGCCGCGCCGGGTCAGATAGATAGACAGACAGACAGACAGATAGTCGGAACGGGAGCTTATATGACTACTTATTGATTAAATGAGATGCGCCCCACCAGGGACTGGGTGAAGCCGGCCGGGTCAGACAGACAGATAGACAGATAGTCGGGAACGGAACGGGAGCTTATATAACTACTTATTTGAATTAAATGAGATGCTCCCCACCAGGAGCTGGGCGAAGCCGCGCCGGGTCAGATAGATACAATAGACAGACAGAATTTAGTCAGGAGCTTATATGACTACTTATATGCATTAAATAGATGCTCCCCACCAGGGACTGGGTGAAGCCGGGCCGGGTCAGACGGGAACAAAAATAGTCGGGAACGGGAAGGGGAGCTTATATGACTACTTATATAAATTAAATGGATGCTCCCCACCAGGAGCTGGGCGAAGCCGGTCAGACGACAGACAAGCAGACAGACAGACAGATAGATAGATAGATAGATAGATAGATCCCCGCCAGGCGCTGGCGAACCCGGGGCCCGGGTTTCAGCTAGTACTTTATACGATAAATATGTTCCTAGTGTCATTGCCCATATTTAAAAGATAGATTCTGCTTTCTTGGACATTGTAGGTAGTGACCTTGATGACGTACTGTTGTAGATGTCGCCTGTTTATATATTCTCAACGACAGAAGTTTGTTTGCATGACGCACCTAAAGCGTAGCTTTGCCGTAGTTCAAAATGTCCGTAATTGAACAATATATATGTATGTCAAAATTTCATCATAAATCACCTTTCTTCAGAAAACTATGGGGAAAAAATAATGAAGACTTGTGTGAATGACACACTAGTAACTGTAAAAGGGAAAAACCCAGAAACATGGATACTTAGTACTGGCCGCGTGGCTAGCTTTTTCCTTGCCTGGTGGTCAAGTGGTTGAATCCGCATCGAGGCAGATTTTAAAATTGATTTGGTCTCCCAGCCTAAATTAGGCAGGAAGAAATGTCTTTGGAAGTACAGAGGGCCGGCGGCTTGATACTGACCCCATTACCAACTCTTACCTAGACAAATATGACGTTAGCGCCATGTACTCAAAAAGCCACAGAATGTCAAGGATCTTGATTGTGATTTCTTGACAATGCACCACACATTTGGGCCTACTGGTGAAGAAGTCAGTACCTCACAGTGCCAAGGGGACTGAAAACATCTGGTTTTGTTTTTTAAAATTTGGGACGGAAGTATAGTGACTAAAAATGCCGAGGCATTATTATCATGTGACAATGCAGCTGAGAGAGCTTTCAAAATATAGGTTTTTTCCCAGTGTTGCCACCAGCTATATGAACACAAATGTGTTTTTATAAAGAAATATGGTTTGAATCATTGTATTAATACTGCTTTTATAAAATAAACAAATTATTTGAACATTTGAAGCTACTTCCAATTCAAATTTAAATGTTTCGACAACTCTAAATGATTAGAACATCTTATATTTAATATTTGATCAAAAGCAGAGCATTTCGTAGTCATCAATGAGTGCAGTTCGGTCTCATTTACTTGCCCATAGCCCCTTCTTCTGGCATCCATATTGTATGTGGCATTGAGGAAGTCATGGAAAGAGTTATTTGTTGTCAGACAGTAGATGGCCCCTGTGCTCAGATGAAAGCTGCAGAGAAAAGAAAAGCTAATTGTCATCATCATGTTTATTGATTGATGGTTTCTCGTACTGTAACGCTATCAAGAGCTGATAGACATCACTTGTGGAGACACATGAAGTGTGCAGGCATTTGTAAAAATTTGTTATACATAGAGAATTTTTAAAATTAACTGAAGTGAACACATAAATTTTGAAGTAAGAAATTTTCTGTTCAGGGACCAAGACTTTTCAGAAAGTATTTATAAAAGGGAAAAACCGGCTATTGTTTCTTGGTGTTCATAAAGGGTTTTGTTTAGCTGAGTTGAGTCCAAACCGACATTCCATACTGCTCCTCCTCATCTTCAGCAGCAGGCGAAGAGTCCCAATACTAATGGCACCAGCTGCAGTCTATTATGTGTCTGTCTGGCTTTTTCTCTGAGTACTGAGTGTCAGCCAAATCTTCTGATCACTGCCTGCGACAGTGTTCTCTCTGAGACACAATGAAATGTTTTTGTTCCTCCACACAATGCCTGATCCCAAAGAACCATGACAACGCCTGCCAATACCCCCCCCCAACAGTGCAGACCCAGCTTGCCCACCTGCTCATTTTCCACTACACCAGAATGTCCTGGGGGGAAAAAGGGTCCAATAAAATATCCTTGATTGTTTAATTGAAACATGCTACTCTGCAAGAAGAATACCTATCTTCACCCTACTCAGCAGGCTCTGTGGGTCTGTTACAATCACGACATGCATGTGTGCTGCTGAACCCCCAGCCAACGTCGCAGTGACTTCCTCTGCCTCCATTCTCAGTCTAGATTTTGTGGTATCATGTCCCAGGCTTTCCTGCATTGAAAACCACCCATTAACCTTCGCTAAAAACCCCCTTGGCACTTATATTGCCTCTTAGCACAGAACTACCCATGCAACGACTACATCACCTGCTCAAATTGTCATGAATCAGTTGTTGCACCTTCCAGTTCCTGCTGCCTGATGGTACTACCTTTACTCCTGGGCCAATGTGATTGTGACACTACCAGGTCTGACAATTCCTCTGGCATTCTGACCCACTTCTTTCGTCTCCCACAGTTATCAAGCATACACTTTTCTGATTGTGTCCTCACCCTGAGCCATCCATGATTTTCCTCTTATTAGCCTGCACATTCCTCCTTTACCTTCCTTACAACTTTCTCTAGAGCCAGATTTAAAAGGAGCTGTGATAGTGCATCACCCTGTTTCAAGCCAGATGTTATTTGGAAAAGGGGCTGATTTCCTGCCTTTATATATTACTATATTATAAGTATCTTCCATGCATAGCCTGGTCATGTTGATTAACTTCCTTAGTATTCCAAATTCATGCATAGCATTTCCATAGACTATTCCTATGGACACTATCATAAACCTTTTTAAAAATCCACAAAAAATGTTATGGAGATCTCTTTATATTCCCAATTTTTCTCGGCTATTTGTCGTAAGATAAATATCTGATCTATTGTTAAACTGTTTTGTCTGAAACCCGCCTGGTAGTCACCTAATATGTCTTCTGAATAGGTTTTATTTTATTTAGTAATACCGCGGATAGTATCTTATAGCTTATGGACAGATGGTATTCCTCTATAATTTTCACATTGAACTTGTCTCCTTTCTTAAAGATAGGTATCAAATAATGACTCTTTCCAGTCATGGGGTAATTCTTCAGTCCTCCAGATTTTTATTGTTAGTTCGTATAGCTTTAGGATGTAATGCATGGCCGCCTGCCTTATAATTCAGCAGGCAATTCCATCAAGCCCCAGTTGCCTTATTGTTTTTAAGTCGTGTTATTACATATAGGATTTCTTCAAAAAGCAGGTTCTTCAATTTGTCGTTCACACGTTAGAACCGCTTCCTGTGGGAAAGTGTTACTTGGAGCTTCACATTTAGTAATTCAACAAAGTTTCTTTCCATGTGTTACACATTTCCTCATTGGTATTTATCATAGTCCCATTTTTGTTTTTTAAACCATATGTGTTGTCTTGGTGCCCTCGTTTCATTGACATTGACTGGGGAGGGAGATGTCAGTTGGTGGGGATGTGTGTGTATGGTTTTGGATTTTGAGTGGATGTGCGATGTGTGGGGGTTGGGGGGTGTGTGTGCGTGGGTGGGAATATGTGGTCGATGGAGGTGTGGGTGGGGGAGGATGTATGGGTGGGATGGGTGTGGGGTTTGGATGTGTGTGTGGGTTGGGGGGGATGTTTGTGTGGGTGGCGAGTGTGTTTGGGTTAGGGGAAAAGGTGAGGGAAGTGTGTGGGGGGGTTGTGCGGGAGGGGATGGGTCGGTTGGTATTGTATGTATATGTGTGTGTGAGTGCGTGGGGGTTGTGTGGGTGGGGTGATGTGTGGGTAGGTGGGAGAAGGGGCCCCATAACAGGGTAATTTGCCTTGTTTACGTTTACAACATTCATTTCACAATTTTTTTTTCTTCTTTCTATGTGAATGTATAATGCTCTTGATGGACGAAAGATGCCATATACCTGGATCAGGCTATGGATTGTAAGACACACTTTGCACGGCATTAGTTAAAAAAGAATGAGAGTGTGCAAGACGTTTTGGTGCAAGCACGAAAACGTCACGAGAAGGGAGAGCGTTAGGGGGTATATATATATATATAAGATATATATATATTAATATATATATATAATATATAGTATATATATATATATATATATATATATATATATATATAATATATATATTTTATTTATTATACCTTCCAGTCCTCCTTGTTCTTTAGGTGAAAACCAAAAACGGCCACTGCAACAAACCTTCACAAGACGACTGGATAGTTTTTTCACCGTCCACTTTAATCCGACGATTTTGACATGTCGGAAACAAAGCAGTCGCTCCACAGAAACGTTCCAACTATACCTGACAATACACAACCTATTCTAAAATAGCGGCATAATATTAGCCGTGCTTTAGTGACAAGAAACCATGTCCGACGTGGACGCCAGCTCAAGTCTAACTGATCTTATCGTGACGTTTTCGTGCTTGCACCAAAACGTCTTGCACACTTTTCATTCTTTGAAACTAATGTCGTGCAAAGTGTGTCCTTACAATCCATAATCCTGATCCAGGTATATGGCAATTCCCCCCTCTACTTTCAATCCATAGCCTGATCCAGGTATATGGCATTCGATGAGTGATTGGAAGGGCCGAATGTAAACGGGCCTGCGTGCCCAATTTGTGACCTTTTAAAATAAAGTTGATTTGATTTGACTTCAGTCCGTTAAAAACTTTCTGGATTCTTTTCTGGTGATTAGTTTCCATATCTTTGATTATATTACTCAATTCTCGCTTCTGTTGCCCTGACTATTTTTGTAGCCTCTTTACATTCTTTCTATAATGCTCTTCCTTTGGATTTTTGATGTCTTTTAAACCAACTGTCTGGCATTCTTTTTCCTAATGACTGCTTCTTCACTTTTTTGATTGAACCAGATTTTCTTTCTATGCGTGGTTAAACACCGAGACATTCTCTGGGGTAGTTGAATTGTATTCTTGATTTCCCAAGTTTGGTCAACGCTTTCCCCGAAGGGTTTTGCAGAGTTTCAAGTTTACATTTTTTTTCATCTGAAAATTTCTCTTTGACTGTAATGTCTTGTAGTTTTTCTCTGTTATATGTTGGGTGTAAATTTTTGAAATTTTAGTATAAAAGCTCTTTTAATTTTTATTTTAAATTTGCTCCAACGAGGAAGTGGTCCTGTGGCGCTTAGCCCCTTTTATAATTTCTGACTTGCTGTATGTTTGATGCATTTCTGTTGTTAATTAAATGTGATTTTTAACTACCTAGCGCAAAGCTGGTTTCGGTAACAAAAAAAATTAATGCAGAGACAATTCTATTCATTTACAAAAACCCAACTTTTGTGCAAAAAAAAGACATGATTCAGTTTAAATTACTGTGGTAGACACTTCAAATGACTGTGAATTTGTGTTGCATATTTCAGCTTGAAAGATTTACTAATTACTTTAGTTTTTATTGGATTCCTTCGTATGTACGATGAGTCAGTGAAATATCCAGGTAATAAATCGTCAATCTATTTTTGGGCTTTGTTATTCAAATTCACTACCCTGGAAGCCTTAAACCCGATCAACAAATGCCCACAGAAGTCAGATGAAAAACAAATTTTATATATATATAAGTTAGGAGATGAAATACAAATTATATTATTTTATATAAGTTAGGGGAAAGAAATACAATTAATATTTGATAAGTTAGGAGATGAAAAAAACACATTAATATATATATTTAAATTAGGAGATGAAATACAAATTATATATATATATAATTAGGAGATGAAATACCCAAATTTTATATATATATAAGTTAGGAGATGAAATACAAAATATTATATATAAGTAGGAGATGAAATACAAATTATATTATTATAAGTTAGGATGAATACAAATTATTTATAATATAAGTTGGGAGATGAAATACAATATTATATATTATAATTAGGAGATGAATACAAATTATATATATATATAAGTTAGGAGATAAATACAAATTATATTTAAAATATTTTTGGAGATGAAATCAAATTATATATATATATAAGTTAGGAATGAAATACAATTATAAAATATTAAAATTAGGATATGAAATACAAATCTATATTTAAAAATTAAGTGGATGAAATACATTATATTATTAAATTGGGAATGAAATACAAATTATTATATATAAAGTTAGGAGATAAAACATATATATATATTATAATTAGGAGTAAAAAAACAAATTTTATGATATAAAATTAGGAGATGAATCCCAAATATATATATAATTAGGGTGAAATACATATTAATATAAGTTAGGAATGAAATACATATTATAATATATATAGAGTTAGGAGATGAATCAAATTTATATATATATATTTTTGGGAGATAAATTCATTACAAAATTCTGAAATCTACACAGATACATGCATAGAAAAGCCCCGACTATCACAATGTCAACAAATATATAATATTAATATATAATATATATAATTTATATTATATATATATATATATATATATTTTAATAATAAAAATTAGGGAAAATTCATATGCATAGATTCTGAAATCTACACAACAAATGCATAGAAAATACCAACTATCACATGTCAACAAAAAAATGAGGTAACACTTGCCCATGACAATGGACAAAGGAAAGGATAAGCTTTCCTTGGGAATATATAAAACCGACAGATCCATTGATGGGACTCAATATGCAGTTAGAGAGCATTTAGCAGTTTCATCAGGGTGCATTTTTGTCATAAAAGGGAGAAGAATTTAAAAACAAATTTAAAAAAAAAAAAACAAAGGACACAGTGCAGGCCTACAGAGTCTGGTATATTTATAGGGATGGAGATTTGGAGGAGACTGTATGGTTTTTTTTCTGAGCCTAGCGCAAAGCTGGTTTCGGTACAAAAAAGTAATGCGAGACAATTGCTATTTTTTTACAGAAACCCAAATTTGTGCAAACAAAAAAACATGATAGTCTTTAAAAAATTTCTGTGGTAGACACTTAAATGACTGTGAATTTGTGTTGCATATTTCAGCTTGAAATTTATCTATTCTTTAGTTTATATTGTGATTCCTTCAGTATGTACCTATGAAGCAGTGAAATATGCCAGGTAATAATCGTACAATCTATTGTTTGTGTCTTTGTTATTCAAATTTTACTACCCTGGGAAGCTTAACCTGCAACAAATGCCCACAGAATCAGATGAAATACAAATTTTATATATATATAAGTTAGGAGATGAAATACAAATTAATATATATATTAAAGTTAGGAGATGAAATACAAATTATATTAATATATAAGTTAGGAATGAAATCCAATATATATATATATAATTGGGGATGAATACAAATTATATATATTTTAAGTTAGGAGATGAATACAAATTAATATATATATTATATAAATTAGGAGATGAGTACAATTATATATATTAAAAAAGTTGGGGGATAAAAACAATTATATATATATATAATTAGGAGATGAAATACAAATTATATATATATATATAGTTAGGAGATGAAATACAAATTATATATATATATATAAATTAGAGATGAAAAACAAATTTTAATATATAAAGTTAGGGGAGAAATACAAATTAAAATATATTTATAGTTAGGAGATGAAATACAAAAATATATAATATATAAGTTGGGAAAGAAAACAAATTATATATATATTAAGTTAGGAGATGAAAAAAACAAATTTATTATATATAAGTTAGGGATGAAATACATATTATATATATATAAGTTAGGAGATGAATACATATTATATATATATAAGTTAGGAGATAAATCATATTATATATATATAGTTAGGAGATGAAATACAATTTTAAAATATAAAGGTTTGGAGATAATACAATTATATATATAAGTTAGGAATGAATACAAATTATATTATAATTTAGGAGATGAAATACATATTATATAATATAAAATATAAATTAGGAGATGAAAACAAATTATATTTTATAAGTTAGGGGATGAAATACATATTATATATTATATATATATAGTTAGGAGATGAAATACAATTATATATATATATAAGTTAGAGATGAAATACATTTATATATATAAGTTAGGAGATAAATACATATTATATTATAAAATTAGGAGATGAAATACATATTATATATATATATAAGTTAGGAGATGAAATACAAATTATATAAATCATAAGTTAGGAGATGAAATTCATTACATAGATTCTGAAATCTACACAGATAAATGCATAGAAAGACCAGACTATCACAATGTCAACAATATATATCTATTTAATATATATAAAATTATATATATATATAATCTAAATATATTTTAAATATATATATATATATATTTTATATATTAAGTTAGGAGTGAAATTCATTGCATAGATCTGAAATCTACACAGACAAATGCATAGAAAATACCAGACTATCACATGCCCCAAAATAAGGGGTAACAGCTTGCCCATACAATGCCCAAGGAAAGGATAAGCTTTCCTTGGAGATATAAAACACAGACAGATCACATTGATGGAGACATCAATATGCAGTTAGAGAGCATTTAGCAGGTTTCATCAGAATGACAGTTGTGTCATAAAGGTAGAAGATAAAAAAACATATTGAAAAAAAAAAGAAGCAAAGGACACAGTGTCAGGACCTCAGAGTCTGGTATGTTCATATGAGTGATGAGATTTGGAGGGGACTGTGACTTGTTTTTATCTGGCACTAGCGCAAAGCTGGTTTCGGTACATAAAATGTGAAAGCAGAGACAATTGCTATTCATTTACAGAAACCAATTTGTGCAAACAAAAAGACATGATAGTCAGTTTAAAATTACTGTGGAACACTTCAAATGACTGTGAATTTGTGTTGGCTATTTTAGCTTGAAAGATTTATCTAATTACTTTAGTTTTATTGGATTCCCTTTAGTATGTACCTGATGAGATGGTGAAATATGCCAGGTAATAATCGTACAATCTATTGTTTGTGTCTTTGTTATTCAAATTCACTACCCTGGGAAGCTTTAAACCCGATCAACAAATGCCCACAGAAGTCAGAGAAATACAAATTTTATTATATATAAGTTAGGAGATGAAATACAAATTATATATATATAAAAGTTAGGATGAAATACAAATTATATATATATATAAGTTAGAGATGAAATACAATTATATATATATATAATTAGGAGATGAATACAAATTATAAAATATATAAGTTAGGAGATGAAATACAAATTATATATATATTAAATTAAGGGGTGAAATACAAATATATATATATAAAATTAGGGATGAAATACAAAATTATTATATATAGTTAGGAGATGAAATACAAATTATATTATATATAAGTTAGGAGATAAAAACAAAAATATATATTTAATTAGGAGAAATACAAATATATATATAAAAATAAATTAGATGAAATACAAATTATATATATATAAATTAGGAGATAAAAACAAATTATATATATATTATAGTTAGGAGATGAAATACAAAATTTTATATATATATAATTTTGGGAAAGAAATCAAATTATATTATATATAAATTAGGAATAAATACAAATTATATATATATATAAAGTTAGGAGATGAAATACAAATTAATTATATATAAGTTCGGAGATGAAAAAAAATTATATATAAAAAATTAGGAGATGAAAAACATATTAATATATATATAAAGTTAGGAGAAAGAAATACAAATTATATATATATAAGTTAGGAGATGAAATCATATTAATATAATAATTTTGGAGATGAAAAACATATTATATATTATAAGTTAGGAGTGAAATACATATTTTATATATTTTAAATTAGGAGATGAATCCAATTATATATATATATATAAGTTAGGAAAATGAAATTCATTACATAGATTCTGAATCTACCACAGATAAATGCATAGAAAAGACCAGACCTTTACAAAGTCAACAATAATATATATTTAATATATATATATATAAAATTATATAAAATATATAATAATTTAAAATATATTATATATATATATATATATATATATATATATAAATTAGGAGATGAAATTCATTGCTAGATTCTGAAAACTACACACAAATGCATAGAAAACCAGACTATCACAATGTCAACATAAATAGAGGTAACAGCTTGCCATGACAATGGACAAAGGGGAAAAGGGTAAGCTTTCCTTGGGGGATATATAAACAACAGATCCATTGAGGAGACATCAATATGCAGTTAAAAGCATTTAGCAGGTTTCATCAGGAAAGACAGTTGTGTCATAAAAAGGGGAAATATAAAAACATATTGAAAAAAAAAAGAAGCAAAGGACACAGTGTCAGGACTGACAGAGTCTGGATGTTCATTGAGTGATGGAGATTTGGAGGAACTGTGACTTTTTTTATCTGAGCACTAGCGCAAAGCTGGTTTCGGTACATAAATGGGGAATGCAGAGACATTGCTATTCATTTACAAAAACCAACTTTGTGCAAAAAAAAAGACATGATAGTCATTTAAAAATTACTGTGAGACACTTCAAATGACTGTAAATTTTTGTGTTGCATATTTCAGCTTGAAAATTTATCTAATTACTTTAGTTTATTTTTTTCCTTCAGTATGTACCTGATGAGATGCAGTAAAATATGCCAGGTAAAAATCGACAATCTATTGTTTGTGTTTTTTATTCAAATTCCTACCCTGGGAAGCTTAACCTGATCACAAATGCCCACAGAAGTCAATGAAATACAAATTTTATATATAATAAATTAAATGAAATACAAATTATATATATATATATATAATTAGGAGATAAATACAAATTATAATATATAAAAAGTTAGGATTGAAATACAAATTATATATATATATAAGTTTGGGTAAATAAAAAATTATTATATATATAGTTAGGAGATGAAATCCAATTATTAATATAATATATAAGTTGGAGATGAAAACCCTTTTTATATAATTAGAATGAAAAACAAATTATATATATATTATAAGTTAGGAGATGAAATACAAAAATTTTATATATATAAGTTAGGAGATGAATACAATTTATATTATATTTTATAGTTTTGGAGATAAATACAAAATTTTTATATATTAAGTTGGAGTGAAATACAAATTATATATTATTTATAAGTTTTGGGGTGAATCCAATTATAATATATATATAAGTTAAGGAAATACAAATTTATATATATAAATTAGGAATGAAATACAAAATTAAATATATAATAAGTTAGGAGATAAAAAAACAAATTATATATATAATATATATTATATATATATATAATATATATATATTTGTATTTCATCTCCTAACTTATATAATTTATAATTTGTATTTCATCTCCTAACTTATATATATATTTTAAATTTTTATTTTTTTTCTCCTAACTTATATTTATATATAATTTGTATTTCATCTCCTAACTTATATATATATATAAATTTGTTTTCATCTCCTAACTTATATATATATAATTTGTTTCATCTCCTAACTTATATATATATATATAATTTGTATTTCATCTCCTAACTTTATATATATATAATTTGTATTCATCTCCCTTTTTTTTTTTTTAACTTAATTTTATATTATAT
>JACEFZ010000367.1:0-15978 GCA_014155875.1 Cepaea nemoralis
TTTTTCCCCCTCTGATCTCTTTCTCGGGCCCAATTCCCCCTAACTGGCCCAGTACGCAATGCTTCTCACTCCCGGACTAAAGTTTCCCTACCTTTGAACAAGAACAGAGAATGTGGCTAGTTTTCCTAACTTAGCCCAAAACTCAACTCCCCTAAACTTGCCCACACTTATGCCTTTATTCAGCCTCCACAGGACCACCCATGAAAATCTATTTGCAGTTCTCGTAAAAATTCCTTTCAAGGTATTCCCTTTGTTTTATTTCCCTTTCTAGCAAGTTCCTCTCTGCGCATGGGTGAATCAGACTGACCTCTACGTGTTATAGCAATCCACTGTTTTGGGTCTGCCCCATTGTCTTGGGACTTCTAATCAACCTCTCTGACCCTACATGAGCCTTTCTCTTATCTCACCACAATTACCTCGCATTGTTCTTTTCAGATTCTTAGCCCCTACATCTGCCCTATTTTCTCGTTTAAAACACACAACGTCACACACACACACACACACACACACACACATATATATAATATATATATATATATATTATATATATCTATATATATATATATATATATATATATGCATATTTCTCCTGTTTATGCGATTCTCTAAATTATCATCGCATATATTCTTTTGTACCTTGCGGTATCTAAGTGAAGCATAAACAACGGGAGAGTGTCCCTGGACTGCGTCTGGACTTGCAGTCAGTAGGGTTAGGATCGGCCTGTCTCTCTCAGGAGGGAGTGAAAAGTGAAAATTAGTAGCCAGCCGATGACTCGCAGTCTACACAAGTCAGCTCCACTTCCCCGTCGTGTAGACCGGGAAATCATGACCACGAGGTCATGGGTCAACGGGGCTCTGCCTCGCCAGTGGGCAAGGACTTCCGCTGGTCAGATTTTTTTTGGTGTCCGATACCTGCGACTTGGCCAAGCAAGACGGCAGGAGATTTTCCTACTGCTCAAAGAAACAGAAAGAAGCATAATCGGACTGAAATCTCCCATCAACAGTAAATAATAATGCTAAAAGTTAATATAAATGTACACATTTGCTAATGAGGATATTGTCCCGTGTTAAACGATGAACAAACAAACAAACAAACACACACACACACACACACACACACACAGACAACACACACTAGTGTACTGTGATCATCATCACTCCGTGCTTTGCCGGCTGGCGTGGGCAATCATGCTTCTCCACAAATTGCCATCCACGACGTCAAGGATCAATTCGTGTGTTGACTCCCTTCTGTGCGATGACACAAGACTGTCAGTAATTTCCTCAGCTATTTTAAATCTTGCATGGTTGTCACAACATGTGCCCTTTTTTTTTATTGCCCATAATGTTGCCAATAAATGATGACCTTTTTTCTGTAACTTTTGTAATATCTAAAAGTTAATGCATATTGATACACGGTAGACTACCCAATTATACATTCATCATCTCATCTCAGCTTGTTTCTCTTGTATTTTGCGTTTTCGATGTGAAGCAAACACAGCGGGAGAGTGCCCGTTTATGGGCTTCATATAACGAGATCCATATGGACTCGTGTTTCCCTCTGCCCATCGTTTACGCGGTTGTCCTCTTCTGCTGCTTCCTTGAAGCTTGTAATCGTGGATAATAACTTTCATAAACTCCTTGTTTCATTGTCCACTTGGTATACTTGTTAAATGTCTCCTGCATAACCGTATTATACCTGGACAACAAGGTAGTCGGGTAGCAGGTACTGCCTTTGGGGTGTAAACTGCTGTCCTTGGAGTATTTTGGGCAAACACATATGAGATGTGCTGGCTAGTTCCATATCACATCACCATTTCCTCTTAGAAAGAAAGAAAGTTAGTTGCATATTTGTTAGAGGATGTCACACTCAACCCCAACATTTTTAGCTGTTTGTGATTTCTTGGCAAGCTTAAGTTCAGTAGTTTGCCATTGTTTTCTGAGCGATCAGCACTCATACCATTGTATAAAAGCCAACGCAAGGCTGTCTGCTACAAAATCGCCCGCAGCTGTGTTTCGAACGCGGTATGCGGGATTACAAATTCCGTCTGTACAAACTTCGCAACAGAATATTGCGAAAGTTTTCTGGTACCCATTTGCATGAGGCTGAGCCGCCCCCCAGAGCAGTTTTGTCACAACAAGTAATCCTTCATCTGTAGGGGATTGAACCCTGACCACTGGCATTGCAGTCTAGCACACTATCCACTGTGCCACTGTCCCTCCACTCACCAATTTATACACACACACATATATATATATGTATATATATATATATATATATATATATATATATATATATATATATATATATATATATAAGCATAGTTTTTATTGTAACAGACAAAATAACAAACATAGAGTACTAGGAGCATACATGTCTCCTGTGGCCACATACAGGTGGCAACATACACGTGGCAACATACAGGTGGCAACATACAGGTGGAAACATACAGGTGACACCATACAGGTGGAAACATACAGATAGCGATATACAGGTGGCAACATACTGTTAGCGATATACAGGTGGCAACATACTGTTAGCGATATACAGGTGGCAACATACTGTTAGCGATATACAGGTGGCAACATACTGTTAGCGATATACAGGTGGCAACATACTGTTAGCGATATACAGGTGGCAACATACTGTTAGCGATATACAGGTGGCAACATACAGGTGTGGAACCTGGACATTTATCAAGTCAGCTCACAAGCACATTCCTACCACTCATTATATGTGTAACTGAAGAGTTTTACAAATTGATTGGATAAAAAAGAGAACAAACAAAGCTGTAGAACAAGAACTCTATAAATAAAAATAAATTTTGCCTAAAATTACACAATTGAGAAAGACGAAATACATTGTCGTGTCTTGCCATCTCACTCATCACCAGAGTCGTGGATCAGCTCCGTGTTTCTGTCTCGACCATGCCACGAGGCCAAGCCATCCAGGTATTTACTTCTCGGTCTTCCTCTTGTCTCTCTACGCCTAATATCTCTAATCGGTTTACGATCTTCTTTGTTTCATGAAGGACACGCTCAATATGTTTTTTGTCCTGTCTGTCCATGGTATTCTTTGCATTTTCCTCAATAACCACATTGCCACAGCCATCGGATGTTTTCCAGCTTGTCTGTTCATTGTCCACGCTTCACATCCATACAATAGTACAGGTTCTATGTAGCACATAAACACTCTTTTTCTCGTTTCATTTGATATCTTTTAATTGGTCAGTATATTTTTCATCTTGCAAAAGGTTACATTCGCAATGGCAATTCTTGTTCTAATCACTTCAAGGCATCTCCCATCAGATGTTATGACTGTTCCGAGATAACTGTACCGATTCACTTGTTTAAGAATATGCCCATTTACGTGAATATTATATTGTAGTGTTTACGTCTTCCCGGTGAAGACCATAATATGCGTCTTCTTACAATTCAATTCTAACCCTAGTTGTTCACTGTATGTAACAACCGCATCTACTAAATGTTGCAGGTCCTGTACAATGTCTGCAATCAAGACTGTATCATTTGCATATCTAATGTTATTGATGCATCTTCCCCCATTGTTGATTCCTTCCATATCTTCTATATTTCTGATCATATTTTCGCTATACAGGGGGAAAACAGATCTGGAGACATTACACATCCCTGTCTCAGACCTCGCTTAATAGGCTGATATTTACCTACGTCGTTATAAATTATTATGGCAGCTTGTCTAAGGTCTTTTCCATCAATTTGTAGATCTTCAAGCATCCTTATGGTGTCGACATTGCTCACTTGATCGAAAGCCTTTGTGTAGTCAATAAAGCAGAGGTGTAGATCTTTGTTTACTTCTATAGAAAGTTCAATTACTGTTCTCATGATATACACAGCATTAACAGTACCCTTGCCTTCTACAAACCCACATTGTTCTTCTCTTATTTCAGGTTGTAGTTTCTTCCTAACTCTTTGCATGATAATTCTTAGCAAAATCATCGTTATGTGGCTCAGTATACTAATTGTTCGATGTTTATCAAATTCAAAGTCTCCTGATTTCTTTGGGATTGCAACAAATACAGATTTCCATAATTCATGAGGTATATTTCCAGTATCATATATTGTAATCAGCAGTCTAGTTTAGTTTAGTTTAGTCGGTGGATCATCATCACGTCACACGGGTGTAACCCATAAGTGCTCTATTCTCCTCCAAACTCAAACCTGAGCCTGGAGAAACCCAGCTCAGTGCACGAACTCCGTAGCACTGGCGAGGATCCTGAAATACTTTGGGTAGATTATTAACTCGAAATTTTGCCCGGGCATCGCCGTTAGGCTACTCTTTTTCGACTTCCAACTGCCAAGGAATTTTTTACGTGCGCAACAATACACACGGGCGTCCGATCTCACTACCCAGAGACCAGGGCAATTTTTATTACTAGAAGTCAAAGTGAAAAAATCCTGGACCTCACCGGGGCCTGAACCCGAGACCTCCAGCACTCGAGGCGGACACCATACCTCGAGACCACTCATCCCCCACCCCTCCCAATCAGCAGTCTGGTAACCTTATCTATTCCATATTATTCTAAAGCATTAATCATTTATGCTGTGATGGTGTCTGAACCGGGGGTCTTGCCAATTTTCATATGGTTAAGAGGGACGCAGAGGTGTTTCCAAGGCACCAGGGCCGGGTTATATACTGGCCAAGACCTATTGACGCGTCCTCGTCGAGCGTCCTGGGCAACAAGGTCCCTTTGGGGTCCAGGGTAAAATCAGTAGGATCGCCGATTCCTCCGAAGTCGGAGAGTGTCTGCCTGTACGGCGAGGAACCACCAGTCTGCACACCAATAAGCCAGACATGGGTTAACGGATACTCACGCAAACCTCAGGTCCTGTATGACATCACAGTGATGTTGGACAACAGGATGCCTTCATCCGACATACAGGACTTCGCGTTGGAGCTCAAGCCAACGAACACAAGCAAGCAAGCATATGGTTAAGAGCATTCCAAGCCTCCATCTTCAAAATAGATGGTCCTTCATTATTATTTTGAATAGCATACTGTTCTCTGTTATCATCATAACGGTTTTTCATATAATCTGAGCATACATGTAAAATCTGATCTTTTTCTATTATGATTTTTCCGTCGTTTGTCTTTAGGCAGCTTGCTGATGTATGCGTTGTTTGATTAGTAAGCTCCTGAATTCGTGTGTGCATTAGCTTAGTATTTTTACTTTTGTGTTGTTTTTCAATTGCTGCCCAATTTTTCTATGAATTTCTTCGTATGTGGTAGGATTATTTTTGTTCTGTCTTCTTGTTTCCATTAGTTGTAAAATTTCTTCAGTCATCCATCTCTTACGACCCACTTTTTTTAATTTTGGAGTAGTTCCCTTCCCCCCCCCGCCCCCCCCGGCCCACAGCACAATTGGATTGAATTCTTCAGCATCTCCCATTGATCATCCACATCTTGAAATAGGATTTTTAGATCAGACAATATTTCAAATTTGTTCTTTACATCAATGTTAAAATTATCTTGTATTTCTTTATCAGTTTTCAATTTGCACAAATAATATTTAGGGTTTCCTGTTGTATACTTGACTTTCTTTAACTTTACCTGTAATGTGCCTGTAATTAATCTGTGATCACAATAACAGTCTGCTTTGGGTACTGTTTTTACGACTGGTAACGCATTTCGAAACCGTCTGCTAATCAGGATGTAACCTATCTGGTTTTTAATCCTACTGTCTGGACTACTCTATGTCCATAATCTTCTATAATGCTGTTTAAACCAGATGTTTCCTACAACCAGTTCTTGTTCTTTTGCCTATTCTACAAGTCTGTATCCTCTTTCGCTTCGCTCTCCCAAACCATGTTTGCCTACACTGCATCCATCGCCTTGATTTCCTACGTTTGCGTTGAAATCACCCTTTATAATATTTATGCTTTTTTATTTTTTAAAGCAGACCTCATGTCATTATAAAATTCCCGTATACTTTCTTCACTGTATTCACTTGTTGGAGCAGTTAAATGAATTACATTTATTTTAAAAGGTCTTCCGTTTAATTTTACTAATAGAACATTGTCTGACACGACCCAACATCCTCTAACAGAATTTGATGTCTGCCGATCCAATATAATAGCTACACCTCGTTGTCGTTCTTCTCCCCCAGAATAAATAATCCTACAATCCTCTCCTGCTTTGATCCCTGCCTCTTTCCATCTCGTTACGTATATATATATATATAAATCAATCAATCATGTGCCATGCTGGAAAGCGTGGGCGGTCATGATTCGCCATTTCACTCGATCACCATATATATATAGGCGCCGGCTTCGTGGCTTAGAGGTTATGACTTTTCTCCGTAATCCCGTATATTCTCGTGGGTAACGTGATGACGCTGAGAATCAGCAGTGGTTCGAATCGCATCGGTAACTTACGGGGTATGTGAGCCGGCCGCTCAGAACGCAATGGCAAACTACTGAGCGTAATCTTGCCAAGAAATCAACATACAGCTGAAAGATGCTGGTGCTGACAGCGATGTTCTGTAAAGGATATGCAAAGAAAAAAAAAATATATATATATATATAGGGTAGAGAAGTAAACATCTGGATGGCTTGGTCGAACATGAACACAGATGACATCCACGACTCTGGTGATCGTGTAATGATCGTGATGATCGGTTATCGTCCACGCTTACCGTCATGGCACATGATGATGATGACATAACAAGACATGCATGTCTGGAAAAGAGAATTATACAGAAGGAGTGGGGGGGGGGGGGGCGGGGGAAACTAGGTAAGTGGAAAGGAGGAAGACCTAGCGCAGATGGATGCATGGTGATAAGTACTTTACACATGATAGCAACATAGGTAGATTATCGGGCTAATGCTAAAGACAAACTTTGATAGACTGCCAGTTCTCTACAGGACAAGGCCCTGGACGACGCTAATAGTGTGAAAATTAATTTTATGGAAATAAATAACCGTAATTTTAACTATTCATGAAATAAATAACTGTGATTTCAACTATTCACCAAAACTCAGTGAGGCCGAACGTGTCAGCAAATATAGGGACATATTATGTCATTTGAGAGTTACAGATTCCATATCCAAGACATTCATTTGAAAGTGAATTCAACATTTAAAATACCATAATGCTGATGCCTTAAATCAGTGAAAAGCAATAGAGGTAAAGGATAAATTTTAATCCATGTGAGAACAAGTAGCATGCACATGTGAGAAAGTTTCCCCTCGATGGTTGGAAACATATATTCTGTTGCTACATCGTAACTAGTCTAGACAGAAATATAACTTTGAAACTAAAACTGTTGAAATGGTAAGCCACCGAATCTGAGTTCTGTAAACCACTTTATATCAGTTGGAGGCATTAATACTCTTTCCTACAGTTGGGGTTATAGACAACTTGATCAACGAGTTGAGGAGGTTGAAATTGGTCAAGATGATCACTCACTAATCCTGATCAAAACTGCAAGAGAATCGTTTATCTTCTACTCCAGAATGTGGCGCATATCTTCAACTATAGATCGTGCTTTCACCACCTCAGATACACACAGACTCATTAAGTAGGGTAGTTCAACGTAAGCAATTACGCGGAGTGAGGCACGAACAGATGTCAAATGAGCGTCCCTTATATATATATATATATATATATATATATATATATATATATATATATATATATATATATATATATATATCAAACCATCATGTGCCATGCCGATAAGCGTGGGCGGTTATATTTTACCATCTCAATCGATCACCAGTGTCGTGGAACAGCTCCTTGTTTCTGTCTCGACCATGCCACGTGGCCAAGCAATCCAGGTATTTACTTCTTGGTCTTCCCCTTGGTCTCTTTCCTTTGATCTTGCCAGTTGTCACCAAGTTCTCCAATTCATTTCTTCTCATAACATGCCCAAAAAATGTGACAGTCTACATCTAATATCTCAAATCAGTTTACGATCTTCATTTGTTTCTTGATGGACTTGTTCATCGGTTTTTCAGTCTGTCCATGGTTTTCTTTGCATTTTCATCAGAAACCACATTTCCACAGCCATCAGATGTTTTTCAGTTTGGTTTAGGAGAGCGAAACGAAAGAGGACACAGACATGTAGAATGGGCAAAAGAACACGAACTGGATTTTGGAAACACCTGGTTTAAGCAGCATCCTAGAAGATTATCGACATGGAGGAGTCCAGACAGCAGGATTAAAAACCAGATAGATTACATCCTGATTAGCAGAAGGTCCCCAGTGCAAATTGTTACAATGACCACATATTAATTACAAGCATTTAAGGGTAAAGTTAAAGGAAGTCAAGTATACAACAGGAAACCCTAAATATGATTTGTGCAAATTGCAAACTGACAAAGAAATACAAGATAATTTTAACATAGAAGTAAAGAACAAATTTGATATATTATCTGATCTAGGAATCATATTTCAAGCTGTGAATGATCAATGGGAGATGTTGAAGAATTCAATCAGTTGTGCTCAGAAAAAAACTATGCCACAATTAAAGACAGTGGGTCGTAAGACATCGATGACTGAAGACATTTTACAACGAATGGAAACAATAAGACAGAACAAAAATAATCCTACCAAAAACGAAGAAATTCACAGTAAAGTCAGAATATTATGTAATGTGGCAAAAGAAGCATGCCTCGAGAATAACTGGGCAGAAATTGAAAAAAGCACAACAGTAAAACTGCCAAACTAATGCACAAAAGAATTCAGGAGCCTACTTATCAAAAATCACATACATCAGCAGGCTGCCTAAAGACAAAAGATGGAAAAATCATAATAGAAAAGATTATATTTTACATGTATGGTCAGATTATGTGAAAAACCTTTATGATGATAACGGAGAAGAGTATGATATTCAAACTAATAATGAAGGACCATCTATTTTGAAGACGGAGGTTCGGAATGTTCATAACCATATGAAAACTGGCAAGAACCCCGGTTCAGACATCAAACCACCAGCAATGATTAATGCTTTAGAAGAATATGGAATAGATAAAGTTACCAGACTGCTGAATAGAATAAATGATACTGGAAATATACCTCATGAATTATGTAACTCTGTATTTATTGCAATCCCAAAGAAATCATTAGCCTTGGAATTTGATCAACATCGAACAATTAGTATAATGAGTCACATCACGAATATATTGCTAAGAATTATCATGCAAAGAGTTAAGAAGAAAATAAAACCTGAAATAGGAGAAGAACAATGTGGTTTTGTTGAAGGCAACGGCACAATAAATGCTGTGTGTATACTGAGAACAGTAATTGAACGATCTATTGGAGTAAACAAAGATCTCCACCCTTGCTTTATTGACTACACGAAGGCTTTCGAAAAGTGAGACATGTCGATATGTTAAAGATGCTTGAAGATCTACAAATTGATGGACGAGACCTTAGACTTGTAAAAAACATATATTGGAAACAACAAGCTGCCATAAGAATTGATAATGACGTAGGTCAATATTAGCCTATTAAGAGAGATGTGAGACAGTGATGGGTAATGTCTCCAGATCATTTTCCCTGTACAGCGAAATTATTTTTAGAAATATAGAAGATATAAAAGGAATCAACGTTGGGGGAAGATGCATCAAATACATTAGATATGCAGATAATACAGTCTTGATTGCAGACAATGAACAGGGCCTGCAAAATTTAGTAGATGCGGTTGTTACACACAGTTAACAACTAAGGTTAGAATTGAATTGTAAGAAGACACACATTATGGTCGTCACTGGGAGGAAGGATATACCACAATGTGATATACGAGTAAATGGGCATATTTTTAAAAAAGTGAATCGGTATAGTATCTCGGAACAGTCATAACATCTGATGTGAGATACCTTGACGAAATTAAAACAAGAATTGGCATTGCAAAGGTATCCTTTTGCAAGATGAAAAACATACTGACCAATATAGAAAGATATCAATTGAAACAAGGAAAAGAGTGTTGAAGTGCTACATAGAACCATTACTTTTGCATGGATGTAAAGCGTGGACAATAATCAGTCACGCTGAAAATGGCTTAGGCAATGTGGTTTCTGAGGAAAATGCAAAGAATACCATGAAGAGATAGAAAAACCAATGAACAAGTCCTTCAAGAAACAAATGAAGATCGTTAACTGATTAGAGAAATTAGACGTAGACAGTCAACATTTGTTGGGCTGTTATGAGAAGAAATAAAATGGAGAACTTCGTGACAACTGGCAAGATCGAAGGGAACAGACCAAGGGGAAGACCTAGAAGTAAATACCTGGGTGGCTTCGCCACTTGGCAAGGTCGAGACAGGAACACGGAGCTGATCTAAGGCTCTGGTGATCGAGTGAGATGGCAGAACATGACCGCCCACGCTTATCGGCATGTCACATGATGGATGGATGGAGTGAATATGGTTCTGTCTGACCTCATGGGGCAGAACAAATACATTTGGTTTCAACACATGTTTAGTGCAAACTGCAAAAGTGTATATCCCCAAAAAATGTAGTGCACCTGCACATCATATTGATACAACTCAATCCGGAAGTGCCAGGAATCTCTGAATAATGCTTGACAGAAGCCAGAGCCTCATTACGAGAGTCACAACAAATGTAATAATACTGTAACTGAGTTTGAAAATCTTGCACTAAACGAAAAATGAAATGGCTGGAGAAATGCAATGGCAACATTGAACACTGAAGTTTGTTAACTTATTACATCTATACATGTGGGGTTATTAAAAAAAATGAATGAACTAAAAATGTAAGTTCCTTTATGTTCAGCCTCTTCCGTCTATGACTTCTAGCACAGCCATGCATCTTAAATGTTAGTGTGTGTGTGTGTGTATGTGTGTGTGTGTGTGTGTGTGTGTGTGTGTTGTGCGTGCGTGTGCTCGCACATGCATGTACACATGTGTGCATCATTATCACTAAGCTTAAATCACCGTTACATGTGTATACTATATTATCAAACTAGGATCACGCCATGTTTTAGAAGAGGTACCTGAGGCACATGCACCAGAATACCCACACTACGAGGAACCAATCGGCTTCCGGTCTGACATTCCAAACAATCCTGTTCATGATCCACATCAAGCCCCAGAGGGCCCACACTACGAGGAAACAATCGACTTCCAGTCTGACATTCCAAACAATCCTGTTCATGTTCCACATCAAATGTTATTTAATGCACGTGATGCAGATGTGGAGTATGCAAATACTGTCAATAGTCTCTAAAATGTACGTTCACTTAAACGCAACATAGATAATAGAAGATTATCCATTATAAATATATAATATAAGTGTCTGAATGTGTGGGTTACCCATTTTAAATATATGTGTCTGAATGTGTTGGTTCCCCATTATATATATATATATATATATATATATATATATATATATATATGTGTGTGTGTGTGTGTGTGTGTCTGTGTGTGCGTGTGCGTGTGTGTGTGTGTGTGTGTGTGTTGTGTGTGTGTGTGTGTGTGTGTTTAAGCATATATTATTATGTAATGTTTAATATTTCTAACAGAATAATTTACACAGTAACAAGTTTACACACATCTATATGTTATACAAATGTGTTTGTTGATGTGTTTAAGTGACTCCAGGAGAATAGGCAGCCTGTTTGATCAAGCATATTGTTTGTCACATTTGTCTTCTTGTAGAGAACTAATTGACCTATGGGGACATGACATGTATTATGACATGTAATCACAATAGATGTACTATGACATGTAATCGCAAGAGATGTATGCTGACATGTAATCACAATAGATGTACTATGACATGTAATCACAATAGATGTATTCTGACATGTAATCACAAGAGATGCATTTTGACATGTATTAGAGGTGTCTTAAGAGGTGTATTATGATATGTAATCATAAGAGATGTATTTGACATGTAATCACAAGAGATGTACTCTGACATGTAATCATAAGAGATGTATTGTGGCATGTAATCATAAGTGATATATTCTGACATGTAATCACAAGAGATGTATTCTGACATGTAATCACAAGATATTATTCTCATTTGTAATCACGCGAGGTGTATTCTGACATGTAATCAAAAGAGATGTATTCTGACATGTAATCTCAAGAGACATATTAGAGAAAAGAGACCATTTTGCGAAAATGCTTGACAAGAGCGGCAGAGTGAGACAGAGAAATGTGTGTGACAACGCAATACAACACATACTAATGTAAAGAACATCAGTGTTATTCAAGTATCAGACGGAAAAGAGTATAGTCGAGACATCATCTTCAGCGTTTGCTACATACAAGGAATCCTAAGAATAAGAAAAGTGTTGTATTTAATGGTCACGGCTTCTTGCATTTGTTGTATACTGATTATGTTGTTTTCTTCTTCTTCTTTCGTTCGCTTTAAATTTGTATATCACTGCAATATTGTGTCTTGTATGAATTTAACTATCGATTTTATTAGTTCACTCAGTGGTCCATGTTGTTTATATTCCACTGTTTTGTCTCCAGGCCAGAAGTTTTTCCTAGATATGTTGTATTTTGGACCGCCTTGGAGTATGTGATTTTGCTGTCTGCGAGCCAATCTACATGTACATATGGCTGATTCACCAATCTTGAATTTTGAATACATGTGGTTGCGTAATCTATTGTGTTCCATTCAGGGCGCAGAATAGTGATTTTTCTCTGATCTGTCCATAAGGTAGTTGTAGTCTTGAGAATGATTTGGTGGCTTTATGACGGATTTGATCATTTGTTTTTTCTGTTAGTGGTATGTATCGGGTTCATTAGGTTGTTCTTCTATTGCTCCTTCCTTAGCCAATCGATCAGCACTCTCGTTTCCGGGTACTCCACAGTGAGATAGTATCCACTGTATGGTGACCTTACACTGGCTGCCAATTTCAGTCAGTAGTGTCCGTAGTACTAGCTATTTCCCAGACAGAAGCGCCTCAAGTAATGATTTTGCAACTTTCAGCAGCACATATTAGATTGTTAACATTTTAACCTAGGAATCTCTCATTAACGTTATATATGTACTATTAAGTATAATTCTCATTGGACATTTCTAACAAAGCATTACATTAGGAAGCCGTCAGCACGCATCAGCAGTAGTATTATATGTTGCTTACTAGCCCCTAAAAGAAGGTGCGGGAAGGTGCGCACCTGAAGGTGCCGAAGGTGCTTGTTGTGAAGGTGCGGGAAGGTGTCTGAAGGAGCGGGTCATGTCAGCTCCTTCTGTGGTGTGATATTGACTCCTTCTAACACCTGCCTAGGTGTGTGATTGGCTTGTTAAGCTCGGTAGTTTTGGCGGGTAAAATTTTTTAAAAATGTACTAAGGATTGGGAGAACGGGGTTCTTCCTATGTGTGTGGTCAGGGTAGAGCGGAAGGAGTCGGTGTAAATAGTAAGCCCAAAGAAGGTGGTGCAGGGCCCTATGTAGTGGTCACTTGACCGGTCAGCACCCGAGTGACCACAAGTCCGATCATCGGTGTAACGAGTAGCGGGGTATCTACTGGTGCTAACAACGGACAACCGACTGAGTCCTAAAAAATGTCAAAACTTAAAAAAACACACATAGTTGTACAGGCACAATGTGGTACAAAAAATCAATACTGATTCTCTTAACAACTAATCCAGGGGCTTATCGTCGTCGTAATGAACTAGGTGGGTTATTAATAATGCTTTATATAAACTGGGCGGGGTGGTCGGGACTAGCGCGGGCGACGAACGCGGGGGCGACCACGACCGGGTGGTCGCGTGGGCGCGGGTTCGAACCCTCGAGCCGCTGCGGGTGTCGTATGAAAGATGTAATAAGTAAAAATGTAAATAATTCGGATGTATGAGCTATAGTGGTTCGTAGTGTCTTATACATTATCATTATATATATATTACACCGCTTCAAATGAAAACCTTAACAAAGAACAGATGGCCGAAGTAAAGGTTGTGTTGGGCGTGGCTTAGTGTTATTCGTTGGTAAGGGTTGGTTGAGTGAAAGCGTATCTCGATGAGTGCTTCCAAACACTATCATCGGATTCGAATATCGGTAGGGTGGTCTTAGTGGTAGAAAGAAAAAGTGATAATGTTTTTGTTACTTGGTTGTGATGAGCGATAGCTGGTGGTAGTAACCAGGCTTATGCGTAGCAAAGGAGAGGTGGTGTGTTGGATAAGCTTAGGTGGTGCCCCCAGACAAGATGGACAGGTTCGAATCTCGGTACTGTATTATTGGTAAGGGTATTAGTCGTCAGTGTGTGGGGTGTCTAGCTGGTCATACGGGTTATGATTAGGGACAGTCTGCCTCCGTGTCGCTGTGTCCACAAGAAAGGGAAAAAAACAGGCATCCGACTTCACGCTTAACTTAAAAAAAATTGGAGAACATAAGATATCCATCACGTAGCCAGCTGTTACAAAACCAATAATACCATTGTATATATGAATAACCCGGGGGGGATTATCGCCGTCGATAAAAAGGGGTTGGGGGAAACAATAATACTCGTTATTTCGGGGAGGGGCTTATAACATTTGTCTAACCCCAAGGATATCTCCTGTAAATAAGGTGGTCGGAAAACCAATACAAGCCTCGATTTTCTATAATCGCGCCCAGTGGCTTAAAGATTTAAACCGTTATTGCAACGAGCGTGGTAGATAGTCTACCAGGACACGTGGTTGGGCCCTATGACAAAAACGGGGATAAAAAAGGGAATTTCACTGTACAAAAAGTTTCTACCAGCCGACAGAGGAGGAAACAGACAGGAAACCCTTGATACGAGCCCAAAACCGCAGAATGGTAAAAAAGACGAAAGTCTATTTATAAAAACTCCCGCTTTTGGGAAAAACACCAAAAAAGAGCTACCATGGGGCAAAGCAAAGGGTTAAGTTGGACTTGAAAAATCTTTACATTTTCGATACGCTTTTTCACGTCGACACCCGATAACAACAATATAGATAATACAGGGGTATTAACAGACATAAAAACAGTGGGAAACAACAAGATAGTTCGTAAAGCTTATTTTAGGCTGTGACAAAATGATATGAAATAGCGTTCGGTGGTAGCTTAATATACATTTAGTAGGGTAGTCGTAGGGGGAGCAGAATTGTGTCTGTGGGGTCTACATGGGCCTGTGCTAGACTTTTCGGTCTTGTAAAATTGAGAGGGTCATATCGATCCCGAGTAATAATGAAATTGTTCCCTTTCAGAGGTATAGTACCTTATTTTTTTCTATGTTTTTTTCAGATACAGATGATGGAAGTCCTAATTCGGAAATTGGGGTCTATTTAAAAGGGGGAACCCCACAGCGATGTGGACTGCGCTATTCGCAAAATGCAGCAAGCCCCGCCATGAGGATTGCTTATGGATCTTGGGTTAAAAATGATGTTTTTTGATTAGAAAGTGTCGAGCAATCTGTATACAAGAAACTTTACCCAAAAGGACAAACAGAAGTCTCAGTAGACTTGAGGTATCCCCCACGAATATAACGACGAACACGCAACCCCGACCCGCCAACCAACAACGAACCCATCCCCCCAACATCCCCACCTCCTTTAAGTTCAGTCAATCCAAAATGGTGGATGGGTGGTAATCGGCTACATTTAGGTCGCAATAACGGAACAAAGTCAAAATAAATATACGGTTGTATGTTTTTGGGTTTCACGGTGTGTTTCATGGGGGGGCTACAGAGTGGTATACACTCGAAGATCGTTATGACACAAACCCCCCACATACAGGGGTTATAGTGGAAACGAGTTCCTAGTGTGAAAAGGGAAATTTAGCGCACAAACTATCCAGTGTTGTGACCCAAATGAATGTTATTTCGTGAAGAACACAGACTAGCCCGCCTTTTAAGTTCGGTGACTTGGTGTCAATTCCACATTTGGCAACACGAAAAAAATGTTACCCACCAACGACCCCCATCAGGTTTCCATAAGACCGGTTGTCACTAAAAAATATACGTGAACCAAGAAAGGTAGTAGAACAAAATCAACAGAGAGGCAAACCAGGGGTGTGTACTTTT
>JACEFZ010000368.1:0-94154 GCA_014155875.1 Cepaea nemoralis
AAAAAATTAAACCTTAAAAGGGAAATTAATCTTGGGCCCAAGAAATCAACAGCAGAAATAATATGCTGGTGTTGACAGCAACGTCCTGTAATGGATATGCAAAAAATAAAAGAATAAACAATGTAGAAAATTTAGCATCCTGGGAATATTCCTTGCCCCTAAAAAAACCATTGATATGTTCTAAAAGAGGGGAAAGGCATGGTTTGTACTCCCATTCTCTTAGAAACTGCTCATTCATTAATTTTCATTTTATATCAACGCATTATATAAATATACATATATAGAAAGAAATTTTGTTGCATATCCCTTACGGAACGTTGAAGTCAACACCAGAATTTTTCAGCTGCTGTTGATGTACTAGGCAAGTGTTACGTTCAGTAGTTTGCCATTGCTTTCTGAACGACAGGCTCCCATACCAGCATGTTATAACACAACGAGACACAGTCTGCATACATATATAACAATGTGTTAAAAGTCAAGAGAACCAACTATGGTGCACCAGGTTTACCCCACATGGATCTGTTGCTTTCTGTGCAGAACAGCCAACCACCTGCCGAAAGCATCGCACAGTGGTGCATGAACTCCGTAGTTCCAGAGTGGTCTCAGAAAAAATTCCACTCACAAACTGCTGATACATCTTATCTCACATGATGTGATTTAATACCCATGTGTTTCTAGAACTGTCCATGTCTAAACCATTAAATGTTTTGGTGTTAAATTACATGAAAAGTGCAGACTAATGTAAACAATTTAATAGATTCAGTGGAAAACAAAAAGTACAAAGGTTTGGACCAAATAAAAATGGATTGCGAAAAATGGGAAGTAGAGGTGTCTCACAGTTATGACTTAAAAGTTGTTAAAATGTTAGCAGACATGTTGTATTATACATCAAATCAAAGGGGGTTGCTTAGGGAAAACTACTGTATAAAAGCCAATGGCTTGAATCATCCCTTGGCACTTAATTAGTTAATAACACATCATATGTGTATAAGGAGCCATGATGCAGTGGCTAGCACACTTGTCTGCTGGCTCTTGTTGATGGGTTCAAATTTGTATCAAAGTGGATTTTTAAAATAGACCTGGGCTCCCAGGCTGACTCACCCTAAAATGGCTGCCAGGAAATGTCTCGAGAAATAAAGGCAGTGGCGTGATATTGGCCACATCACCCCTCGAGTGTTGATTGGTCCATAAAAATATAGAGTTACCACCAATTGATCAGTGTAACTCAAGGAGTGTAAAATGTCCTTTGCTGTGTTTTTTTTTTTTTACAATTTGCTCATTACACCTCAAAGTGTAAAACAAATGATTTATGCTTATAAACTATTCACCTCATATATGCTTAGTAACATAATACTAAGCATATATGAGGTGAATAGTTTATAAATAAATCCACACATATTGTTATGCACTCATAGAAGCAGGGATAAGAATTATAGACTAGAGGATGCACTAGACAACATAATCATTGAACGCTATAGTTACTGACTGAGATTCAAACACTGTCACCACTCCAAATGACGACAGCGCCTCGTTGCAGGAACAAGTGTACTTCGATGCATGACCAACTAGACACCCCTAAAAATATGTCTTCATTAGCCGGTCTAACATCTACATGAACCCACAACTATGGAATATGGACAGAATTCATATCTAACCAATGAAATAGCACCACAGGTCTCAGAATTTTATATTAAACCAGCATAGGTCAAATAACAAATACACCGAAGCGTAATGCTTGTCCAGTATAGTAACAAGTATTTAAAGAAGAGAAATGATTGGTCTCTAATTTGTACCTCTACTTCTATGAGCAGGAAACATTAGGTGTGTATTTATGAACTGTTTTAGTGGCCTCAAAGGATTCCCCAATATATATTTCAGGATGTATTTTTAATGACTACAGTGTTTGAAAATATTACAGTTCCAAGTTTTGTATTTACCTATTATGTTGCATGAACTCCACAGAGGGTGAATACAAAACTTGGAATGACAATATTTTCAAACACTGCTGTCAAAAACTGTCATTTATTGCCATTGTAGTACCTTGCTGTGTATGGCAGGAGGGTCTTGAGCCTGAGGAAATTAAGGCCGCCTGGCTAGTGCAGTTGCCGTGCACTGTGCAGGCTTAAGTTTTCTTTTTGCCCCCGACAGTGCAGAGTCATTAAAAATACACCCTTTATGAGGTGAATAGCTGATCCCATGTAGTGGATTGCTTGGACTAAATAGTTAATAAAGTCTTGTAACAGATAAATTTTCACATCACATTCTCTATTTTATTGTTTCAGGATCGTGTCAACTTGAACTTTGAGACTATGTTTGAAACTGGAGTTGATGAAATGAGCTGGGATGACACAGTAACATTTTCTTTATATTTGCTCTTGAATTTTGTCTTACCAATATTAACTATTATTATTAATTAATCTGACATAATGATGTATGGATTAGAAACATCAAGAACAACTGAAACAGTGACTAATAAATGCCCAGCAGGGAATCACAGATATATACATCAATTTTTGATGACACGTATTAGCGTTATGAAATGTGTGGAAGTCAAAAGAAATTAAACCTAGCAACAAACTTACATTGTTCATTTCTAACATTAAATCAGTACTACTGTATGGATGAGAAGCATGGAAAACAAAAAAAATCATTACAAATTAACTATAAATATTCACTAATCGGTGCCTGCGCTAAATAAAAGAAATAAAATGATTTGGCAGAATCACTAATGTGGAACTCATGGAAAGAACAAGACTAATACCAATGAACCAAAAAGTTAAGAAAAGACAAGGACACTATTTAGGTAATACATTGAGAAAACCAGAGAATAGTATAACTGGAATAGTCTTAGTAATGAACCGCCAGGACAAGAGTAGGAGAGGAAGACCTAACACTCATGGAGAAGAGAAGTAGGAACAGAAATGAAGAATATGAGAAGGACATGGACAGAGCTTCATGGGATAGCTACAGATAGGGGGGACTTGGAGTGAGTTGGCTGAGAGCCTACACCCAAATGGGGGATTGAGGGGGACATAAAAAAAAGTCCTATTAACATCACACATCTCTTCGCAGCTTTTCTCGTCCTATTTTAAAGTCATGACTCAGCGGCATCGGAAGGGACATTAATTTATTGCTATAACCTGTTATCTTAACAATTACTAATAAAGTGATACAAATATTGTAACTTAAAGATAACACACAAAATGCCAGCCACATGTATATAGATAAAAAAAAATTAACTTGGACCAAAAGTGTTACCTTTCTTGTGCTTTAGAATCATAAAATAATATAGGAAACAGATCATGTTCTCAATATGCCTTAGTGTTAGTGGCATGTACACAGTGATTTTATTTTTACATTTTTATCATCATGGCATTCATCCATCATGTGCCATGCCAATAAGCGTGGGCGGTCATGTTTTACCATCTCATATATCATCAGAGTCTTGGATTAACTCTGTGTTCTTGTCTTGATCATGCCACGTGGCCAAGCCATTAAGGTATTTACTTCTCTGCCTTCCACGTTTTCTTGTTACCTCAATCTTGCCAGTTGTCACTAAGTTCTCTAGTTTATTTCTTCTCATAATATGTCCAAGCAATTTTGATTGTCCACATCTAATTTCTCTAATCAGTTTATGGTTTTTATTTGCTTTTTGTTGGACTTGCTCGTTGGTTTTTCTGTCTGTCCATGGTATTCTTTTCCTCAGAAGCCACATTTTTACTGCCATTAGATGTTTTTCAGCTTGTCTGCTCATTATCCACATATCACATCCATACAAAAGTACAGGTTCTATGTAGCACCTCAACACGCTTTTTCACAAATGACATCTTTTTATTGGTCAGTGTCAGCGACTTGTGCGCTGCAGATTCTCAGGACTCCCCTACTTTCGCACCGCACGAAATAACAACTCGTGACATTTGCGAAAGGAATGCAATTTATTCAGAGCCGACATTTGAATGGCTCTACGAGCGTTATACTTCATCATCATTATACAACATGAATGCATTGACGTGATGATAGATGATGCTAGTATTTCACAATCTAAATGAACAGCCCTATGTTTGCCTATTGCCTAGAAACTATAGTATTGGTCAAGGATACGTCTGCTCTCTCTACCGTCTCCAGTCGGTCTGTCCACACGCTACACATTGCGTGGACAAGCACGGACACTCTTCTCCGTGCAGTAGCTATTATTGCGTGCATGGTCTTGCCAGCATGCTGGCTTGTGAGCACGAGTAACCCGGCACTTCGCGGTTACTCGCTAGGACAAGCTTCCCAATTGCTTGGGGAAAGCCCTCGGTCAGCTGTACTCATCGACCTCTGGTCTGACACAAATGTGTCTCCTTGTGAGGCTATTAATAGTGCTCGGTGTCTCTCCTGTCTGGTGTCTCCCTACTAGACTAGTGTTAACTCCGATTGCCTTTGTAAGGCCTTATTGGGGATCTTGACAGTCAGCGAGTTTTACCTCTTTCAAAAGGTTACCTCTGTCATAGCAATTCTGTTCTAATCTCTTCAAGGCATCTCCCATCATATGTTATGACTCTTCCGAGATAGTTGTACCGATTCACTTGTTTAAGAGTGATCCCAATTGAACATCTCATGGCATAGTCATTCATATATTTTCACAGATCTTATTTTCTGCTTCAGTTCTATTGATGATATCCCTCCATGCCATCATCTTGACCATCATATATAATTTCTCTGTCTGACTCTTCATTAGCTGATTTCTCCAATTTTTATGATGTTTTAGTTCTCTTCTCAGCATATGATCAAAAGGCACTGTTTGTCTCCAGCATATGATCAAAAGGCACTGTTTGTCTCCAGCATATGATCAAAAGGCACTGTTTGTCTCATTCTTACAAGTGCATCTATTATTCTACACACATTAGCCTCTTCCTGGCAATCGTTGTCCGAGGTATTTGCAACATTCATCTCTGAAACCACATCTTTATTGCCTCCCAGTTCAACCTCGTTTGTTCATTCACATTCCAGGACTCACTGCCATACAATGGAGGTCAGCGCATGTTCTTAAACATCAAGTGTGCCGATTGCGAGGTAGCAGGTTCATCCCCTACACTGGGCAGTTGGACTAAAATGTTGACTTCTCATCCTGGACTTGGAGACGTAAATTACAAATACCTCTGAAATTGGAGTGGATTTGCTGAGGGCGAGGGACACTGGTAATGGGGAAAGCTAATCCACAAACAAAATTCAATCCAGCGCTGACAGAAGTAGCGTGTATGGACTATGCCCAAAGCAAATGAGCGTCAAAACTACAAATAAAAAACTGCCAGTCAACAAAGCAAGTTCGATTTAGCTTTTCAGTACTCTGTCTGACAGTCAGTGACAGTTACTTATTACATAAGATTCACTTATCGTCGTCTGAAATGTAGCTTTTGCTTGACTTATTTTGCTCTTAATCTCTGTCATGCATCTTCCATCCAATGTTATGATTTACCCAAGTAATTGAATTTATTGATTTGGTGAAGAACTTTTCCTTCTATTGTAATATTGCACTTCGTGGCATTTTTTCTGTTTGTTTCTTCTTTCTTGTTATTCAAGGAAGATCTGTGTTTTCACATTCTCTGTTATAACAAATTCCAGCTGTGTTGTAGATCTTTTGCCTTTTTAGCTGTCAGCACAATGAGTTACCTGCATAATGTATGGATTTTTTGTTATAAACTCTAATATTTCTGGTATGTGTTTGATCTCTATTTTTATTTCATGTTAGACAGAGAAGAGACATCCTTATCTTTCTCCTTACTTATGTTCATAACTGTCCAATGTTTTTTTCCAGTTTCAGTTGTTGCTGCTTGTTTCCAGTAATTATTTTTATTCTATGATCTTTCCCGTTAATTTTAATCCTCCAACATTTTGATCAACCAATCAAGCTTCACTTTATCAAATGTTATTTCGTTTTCATTATAAAATGTTGTCTATGTTTTCCCGCTTCTGTGTGTTGTTGGTTCGTACATTTATATAATATTTATATATATTAAATTGCCTTAAATTTTAACTATCAAAATATTAACTGAAATATTCCAGTAACCACTAAATTACTTAATTATTTCCTAATCAAAATGTCACACTTTTTTTTATGCATTGGTGCAATTTAGTTCCATAAGTATCCATTTAACAAATTATTAGTGATTATAATGAGTGAATCAACAAAAACAAAAAGTAGAATTGTTAAACTTTACTTGAACATGATCACAAGTGACAAAATGGACGTTGCAGCTAAAGCTTTCATCAGTACACAAACAACAAGCTCAAGACCACGGGTATCATATAGGCTCATAAGTTGTTCAGATAAACTTCACAAGTGACATGTATTCTTATTTAAACTGTTTTCAGATTAAAAATATATTTTAAAATACAAATTGCTTCCTTCTCTTCCAACTTTCATCTCCCAATGGAGCAAAGGTTCTCAACTATCTCAAACCAAACCCTTTGTAAACTTGTTCATGATTGGTTGCATTGAGAATAGCATTTACTGTTTCATCTGTCTTAGGAGAATTACAGAATGGGAGGCAGCTACAAGTGGCCACCAGTATCCAAGATTGTAGAGTATAGAAGAACTGTTCGAAACCTCATCTTGAAGGTCATTGAAGAAACACAGCTGGATTTACCTATTACTATGGATAGTCCTTGGGTAAGCTGTCTTATAGTTATTCCCTTGGCTGATTTGCCAGATTGAAGACATAGCTAATGGTAATAAAGACCATCCCAATCTCTCTTAGTGAAACCTCACATCAAGAGGTGGGATCATACACATATTTAGGTAGCACTGTAGACAAAGATGGGGGAAAGATAACAAATATTAAACTAACAATACAAAAGGTGATAGGAGCTGTCATATAACGCCCACACATTTTTATGAAGTCAAAACAAATCAAAATTAGTACCAAATTTAAAATATTTAACTCTAATGCTAAATCAGCACTACTGTATGGATCAGAAACATGGAGAATTAATAAAACAATTACAAATAAATTGCAAATATTCATTAACTGCTGCCTGCACATAATAGGGCTACAGGGTGTATTTTTAATGACTGTGCAGTGTTTGAAAATATTGCCGATCCAAGTTTTGTATTTACCTATTATTTTGCATGAACTCTACAGAGAGTGAATACAAAACTTGGACCGGCAATATTTTCAAACACTGCACACTCATTAAAAATACACCCTATATAATGGTATAACAGGATCACCAATGTGAGGCTTATGGAGAGAACCAGGCAGATTCCAGGGAATCAAGAGGTGATGAAGCACAAAACGATGCTGTACACAAAGAAAGTTCTGTTTATGGAATAGGGCAAAAGAAATAGTGAGAGAACTAAAATGCACGAAGAAGAGAATTATGAACAATATAGGATGGACACAGAGAGAGCTGCTGAAGTTAAAATATGGAACTGTTTGGCCTAAGTTGGTGTAAAGCTTTTGCACTTGTGGGGAATAAAGTGCGGGTAGCAAGAAGATAAAGAGCTATTATTTATGTTTTTGCATGCTAAAAAATGAACAGAAAATAGCACATTAAACATGCAGCTGATTTCAATATTACAAAGAAACAATTGAATTAAACAAGAAACATTAAGTTGGGATCTCTTCTTCTTTGCGTTCATCCGGAGTGATTTTTTCAGATGTGATTGCGGTGTGTCTGGTTAGGCAGCCTCGGGTCGAAACCCTCAGGCCAACACATCCGACTTTTAGCGTGCAGTTTTGACCAGGTTAGCAATCCTGGGAGACTCTCACTTTTGTGGTACCGTCCACATCTCAGCTGGTCTAGTTGGAACAGTCGAAGACTACACGTCATCCCTCAAGTGAAGGCAGGGACAGTCCATAGCATTTTACTCCATCCTGGGTGGCTTCCATAATTGCAGAGCCGGCACATAACGCTCTGGTGCTGGGTTTACCGAGGGAATCGTCACGTCCTGCTCATGGCTGTTTTAATTCCTCACTTCAATATATTGGGCATTTCGCTCGCCCTGGGCCGTTCCTGCACAAACCAGTCAGCTCTGCGGTTGGTTTCCACTAAGCGAGTTTTCGGACATGTGCTTGTCCCTGTACCCATCAGAGCTGTTCCAGGCACGGCGGACATTCGGAAAACTACCTAGTCAGAGCTGTTCCGAACAAGAGCGGCATTCGGAAACTAGGTAGTCAGAGCTGTTCCTAGCACGAGAGACATTTGGACGAGACATTTCACTCGGACGTAATTGCGTAGTGTCAATTTTTAGTTTGCCACCCGTAGGACGACACTTCCGACTTCCGGCGGGCATTTTTTAATGAGGTTAACCTTCCTCTGATTTCGAGGCACGTTAGACTGTTGTGATGTCGCCCACATCTCAGCTGGTCAAGATAGAACGACCAACGACATCGCGGTCGGCCCTCAAGGGAAGGCAGGGGCAGACAATGGGCAGTCCCTCGCTATCCAAGGAGGCTTCCATAATTGCAGAGCCGGCACATATTGCTCCGAGACTGGGCTCACCCGAGGAGTTGCCACATCCTGCTCATGGCTGCTTTAGTTCCTCACTTCCATGTACTGGGCATCTCGCTTGCCACTGGTCGCTCAAGTGAGCTCCAGGGGCGGTCAGACTGCGGGCGACATCCACTCGGTAAGCTTTTACTTTTGACTTTGGACCACGCAATAGGTTCGCTCGCCGTGCGTTCCATTTCGCGTTATTGAGACGTTTCTCCACTTTTATCTACACTCTCTATGAGTTAGATACAGACAGTTTTCGTAACCATTTCCTTCGACTGGGGCATTTTACTGACTTTTTGTACTCGCTCACGAGGTAGGCTACATGTGCTGCCGGCTCAGCACCTTACCTTCGTGCAGCAGTCAGTGAGAAACGGCCAGGCCATCTCATCCGGGAATCCAACATATCCCTCAGCTGAGAGCCTTCAAACAAGTGTCAGAACTGGGCATGTAGCTTGCTCAGTATCTCGATTCCAATTTTTCGGTAGGTGGATATCGGCCCGACTCTCAGATCCTAGGGTCTGTGGCTTAGAGGCGTTCAGCCTAAACCCTCGACAGAGAGCCTTAGAGTATTGTCCGAAACAAGAACTGCCTTCATGCGCCTGATTTAAACTTTTGACTGCTATCCTCAGTCTCCTGCAGAGCAGCAGGTTGTGTCTCTCTTAGTCTGGTCCCTATCCCATACGCTGTCCGATATGTAGTTTTCACCCATCGGCAAGCACATGGGGTCAACGGGACACTCAAGCTCCCCCACCACGGCAAGGTGGAGACACATCGGGGGAGAGTTGGGATCTGATTTTTGTTTGAATTGTGAAGGTTCACTTTTACCATTGTTGATATCTCCAAAATTGCACCAGTCTCTTCCTATAGCACAGTGCGTGTACTTCGTAGCACTTGCTAAGATTCAAATGTTTGTTCACCAGAATCACACATGTTTGTTCACTAGAATCACACATTTGTTTACTAGAATCACACATGTTATCAATATTCTTCAGTCTCCCCCGAAGTGTCTCCACCTTGCCGTGGTGGGGGAGCTTGAGTGTCCCACTGACCCCAAGTGCTGTGCCGATGGATATTAACTACATATTGGACAGCTCTTGGGACAGGGACCAGACTAAGAGAGACACAACCTGCTACTCTGCAGGTAGACTGAGGATAGCAGTCTAAATCAGGCAAACGATGCCAATAATCACAGTTCGGACATAACCTCTAAGGCTCCCAGCCGAGGTGTATGGCTGAACATCTCGAAGTGAGAGCCTGGCCGACACAAACCTACATCAAAATTGAGGTCAGGGGCTGAGCACGCTACATGCTTGGTGCAGATACTCATTTGATGGCTCTTAGCTGGGGGTTATGAGGGATCCCCGGATGAGAGGGCCTGGCCGTCATTCACACACAGACGCATGGAGGTAAGGTGCTGAGCCAGCAGCACATGTAGCCAGCGAGTACTAAAGGTGGAAAAACACTTCGGATGCTCGTTCCGAAGATAGTCTGTAACCGTACTCATGGAGTGAGTGTAGTCAAAGGTGGAAAATTGTCTCATTGACACGAAATGGAACGTCTGGCTTGCGAATCCATTACGTGGCAGCCCGAAGAAATGGCTCGCTGTGTGGAAGTCCAAATAAGAGTCTGTCTCGAAACCCGAGGAAGGCTAACCTCATTAAAAATGCCCGCTGAAGCCGGAAGTGCCAGCCTACGGGCGGCAAAATAAAAATGGCACTACGCAATTACGTCCGAGTGAAATGTCTTTCGTGACCGGAAAAGCTCTAACTAGTCTTCCCTCGTGCTAGGAACAGCTACCTAGTTTCCGAATGCCGCTCTTGTTTGGAACAGCTCTGACTAGGTAGTTTTCCGAATGTCCGACGTGTTTGGAACAGTTCTGACAGACACAACGACAAGCACATGTCCGAAAAACTCGCTGACTGGATACTGACTGCAGACCAGCCTGGTTTGTGCGGGAACGGCTGGGGCGAACGAAATGCCCAATATATTGAAGTGAGGAATTAAAGCAGCCATGAGCAGGATGTGACGATTCCCGCGGTGAGCCCAGCACCAGGGCGCTATGTGCCGGCCCTGCAATTATGGAAGCCACTCAGGATGGCAGAAAATGCTATGGACTGTCCCTGCCTTCATTTGAGGGATGACCGTGCAGTCTTCGACTGTTCCAACTTGACCAGCTGGGAGGTGGACAGTACCACAAAAGTGAGATTCTCCCGGGAATGCTAACCTGGTCAAAAATGCACGCTAAAAGTCGGATGTGTTGGCCTAAGGGTTTCAATCCAAGGGTGCCTAACCAGACACACCGCAATCACATCTGAAAAAACACTCCGGATGAACGCAAAGAAGAAGAATATTCTTCAGTGGATAGGTTTTCTATTTTGAATCTTATACAATCCAAATAACACAATGATTGGGGTATTTGATCCTACAATATGTGGTACAACAATCAACCCTACTGACCTCATTTCATATAGAACAGTATGAGATTTTTAGACCTTTTCATTCCTTATATCCCATGTGGCATATCACAGGTACTATACCAAACCCCCCCCCCCCCCATCTCTCTCTCCATCCCTCCCCCCCCCCCCCCTCTCTCTCTCTCTCTCTCTCTCTCTCTCTCTCTCTCTCTCTCTCTCTCTCTCTCTCTCTCTCTCTCTCTCTCTCTCTCTCTCTCTCTCTCTCTCTCTCTCTCCCGTGTCTCATATATATGATACCATTCACATATGTTTGTATATGGAAGTATGAATGTTTGTTGAGATGTGTAGATGTATATATGTACCCAGACTTTAGGATTCCCTTGGCACACACATAAAGCAGCACATTTTCATTATTATAACCATCATATGTAGGTGCACACATCATTGCTTATTAACATAACACTATGGCCAACTCTTTACTGGCACCCACTCATGCATTGTACGGACATCCACCAGGGCACTCCTTCTTAGTTTTCACTCTCTAATCACCATCACATCCCCATTGCTTCCAGTTTCCCGTATTACCTCCCTTCCCCTTTTTCATGTACCACTTTCACTCATTTACCTGGGATCTTCACTGAACCATTACCATCCCCTACCCCGGTCCCCACAGACTTCCACAGCTGTCTATATAAGAGTATCAAGGTGGATTTGATGTTAGTATCAAAGCCTGGGATTCTGAGATAAGTAACATTTTTTTCCAGTTTGTGTTTTCTCTTCATTGTTCTCATTTTTTCATCTTGTCATTCTTCCCATCTTGTTCTTATGCCTTAATATAGTCACTTGAGGGTCTTCTCTGTGATTATATGTTGTGTTTTGTGTGTGTATTTTCTGGCCGCAATGTCCTGTATTTTGTGTAATTCTGTTCTGTAAAGCTGCATTACTTTGTGTTATTTTATATTATTTTGAATCAAGCCTGGGCAGTGGCTTACTCAGTCAGTTCGTTTCAATTTCCAAAATTAAATTGATATTTTATGTGCATATGGGTCCTCATGTTTTTTTCCTTATCTGAGAAGACTAGATGTTACAAGTCACTATCACATTGTAAAATCCATAAAGCTTCACATTGGGAATTGCAACAGGTCTACTTACATTAGAGAACATTATAACTCTATGCCACATGATACTCTAAGTAAGGGTTTTGGTAATGTGGTAGTTAGAACACTCACCTAAAACACAATGGTCTAGGGGTTTGATCTCCAGTAGTGACCAGATTACTTGTTCCCATCCAGGACATTCCTTTGGTCAAATCAGCCTATCAAAGGGGAACTGCAGATTTGCCTGACATGGCAAAGATGCCAGTGTTTTCTTCTTCATCTCCCTTACCAGGGAAGTGTGTCACACCTTGTTATGCACCTCATAGATCAGTGTCTCTGGCTTTGGCATGCCTTTGTATACTTTTAGCTCCCTGTAGGCAGATTCCAGGCTCTGTCTACCTGTAGGGGTTTTCTCTGCCTAACAATGTTGCAAGAGAAGTGGCCTTATGGCCTACTCTTTGCAACTTCCAACTGTCATGATATTTTTAATGTACACATCTTGCACACAAGGCCTCCTGTTTTTTCTTGTTGTCCTAGAAAGTTATGTACCTGATCTCTCTACCCAAGTATCTTGTGCAATAAGTCACTATCATTGAATGTAAGACAGTGAGTGCTGAAATATTATATAGATCCTGTTTTGCTATATGGCAGTGAATCAAGGAATGGGAATGAACACATTAGGAAGAGCTTAGAAGCAGTGGAGATGTGGTTTATGAGACAAATGATGTGAATGCCTTTGACAGGCAGACTGAAAGAAATGCTGCCGGAGACACTGAGATGATGGCATGGAGGTATATCATCAGCAGAGTTTATCCAAAACATCAAGGTTCAAGATCAGTGGAGAGACATAAACCTAAGCCAGTTGGCAGGATGCGTAATAATTATATAACTCCCATTGTACTTAGTATGCATTAAATGTTAAACATCTATACAACTCCTGCTGCATCTGGTATTTATTAGATGATAAATAAGTATCTATACATTTTCTACTGCATTTTATATTTATGTCAGTTGTTAACTGATTCAGTGCCGAACAAAAAGTAAGTCGGGACCAAACAAGGTACACAATGAAATGAACAAGTATTGTAATGTAAATTCCATTCACTGAGCATTGCAATTGTAAAAGATACTACACAAAGAAACAAATTACATGACAACCATAGTATGGTGATATATCATCCTTCTGTCCAAATGGGAGGTCGCATTTAGTTTGATATTATCCTTCTGTACTTAATCAGTTAATTTATGTATCTTTACATGCATATCATTGTTGTCTTTTTCTATCCAGTGGGCATTAATGATGGGCATGGATCACGAGCGTATCCACCTGGAGACATCATCCGTCCTCATCAGACAGTTGCCAATAGATATGGTGTGCTGTCCAGAAAGTTTTAAGTATGGACCTTTCAACGCTGGTTAGTGACTTCTTGTGGCTCCTTGTATTATGTTTTTCAATCTTGATACTTCAATCTTAACACGTTATCCTTAACACTTTAATGTTCACACTTCAATTCAATCTTGATACTTCAATCTTAATACTTCAATCTTTGTACTTCAGTCTTAACACTTCAATCTTAGCTCGTCAATCTTAACACTTTACATCTCAGACGTTTCACAACAGATGTCAGAGAGAGCAAATAGCCAGTATGAATAATATGGCCAAATACACAGTGGGTCCACTAAGGAAGTGGGTCCACTAGGGAAGTGAATCAACTAGGGAAGTGGGTCCACTAGGGAAATGGGTCCACTAGGAAAGTGGATCCACTAGGGAAGTGGGTCCACTAGGACAGCCAGAATTCTTTAGCTTACTCCTTAACCAAATGTTAAAAGTATGAGAACACATTATTCAATGGTTCAGATTCAAAATGAAGAGCCAATCACACAAATATACATTTCTGGTGATGAAAAAGTTAATCTTCCATTATCTTAGCATAACCAGTGTCGCTCTATTGTGGACAAAATCTTAGGTGTTTATTTTCCCTCAGTAGATACCAAAAGGTTTTTATAAAGTTAGCTGCATTGCATATCCTTTATAGGACATCACAAATAACTGCTCCAGCAATGTTTGCCTGTTTGTGATTTACTGAGCAAGTTTCTGTTTAGTAGTTTGCCTTTGCTTTCTGAAATTTTCTGAAAATACCATTTAAAGGTTTATATGTGTTTTATTTGTTTGTTTGCACTCGCTTGCTTTGAACTCAAGTGTAGTCCATACATGTGCTAATACTTCTAGTGTATTAAACTTATTTTTTGTGTATTGATTAGACACAATAATATGCTATGCACATATGCTAAACTATAAAATGCTATGATCATATGCTATGCTTTAATATACTATAAACATATGTTATGCTACAGGGTGTAATTTTAATGACTGTTGACTTTTTAAAATTAAGTTTTTGCACTCTGTAATTTAAGTTGTGTAGTACATCATGAGGGGAACAGACCAACCTAGAAGCAATTACCTGGATGGCTTGGCTTGTGGCATGGTCGAGACAGGAACACGGAGCTGATCCACGACTCTGGTGATCGAGTGAGATGGCCCACGCTTACCAGCATGGCACATGATGGATGGATGGATTACATCATGATTCAGTCACCATTCAAATATCAGTTCAGAATATCACTTCTGCACGCAGATGTTTTAGTAATTGATCTCAGCACAGTGGTGTTAACTGTTGAAGAAAGAGTATTTTTGGTGGAGTATGTTTCGTAACGATGGCAGGTATTCTGTGATTGTTCAACAATTTATGCTGATATCTCCTGATACTCAAGTGCCACATCCTAATGCTGTTAGCAATTTAATTAAGAAATTTTGCAGCACTGGCAGTGTCCATGATGTGTGTTACCCTGGTAGATCATTTGTTTCTGAAGAAATATCCCTCAACATCCAGGACAGCATGCTAATGAGTCCAGGTAAATCAGTAAGAAAGTTGACTCAACAAGTACACAAGTCAAGCAGTACTGTCCACAAAATCCTGAAGAAATTGAAGTTACATCCATACAAGTTTTCTGTTGTACCTCAACAACAAGAATTAGATCACCAATGCAGAGTTAACATTTGCATGTAGTTTGAGAATTTTCTTGCTCAATAATGGATATCCTTGATGTCACTTTCTTCATAGAAGAAGCTTTCAGTCGTCAACAATATTAATAACAGTGCACAGCCCAAACTGCACAAGATCTTTGATAACAGGAAATACATGTATCCATACTTGCCAACTAAACCGTGGTGGATATTTCCAACACCTTTTGTAAATAGAGAAGTAATGTGGAAAACGTTTCCGAGAATAAGACACACTATAGCAGTTTATGTTGCATGAACTCCACAGATGGTGAATACAAAACATGGAACGGCAATATTGTCAATAGTCATTAAACATACACCCTGTATAATATACTATGAACATGTGCTATACTATAATATGCTTTGAACATATGTTATGTATACTATGAACATATTCTATTCTATAATATGCTATGAACATATGCTATACTAAAGTATATTATAATCATCATCATCATCATCATTATAATCATCATCATCATCAAGTGCCCTGATAGCTGGTGTATGCGTTCATGGCTCTCCACAGATCTCGGTCTTTGGTTTTCTGGATCAACTCTACTGATGATATTTCTCCATGCCACCGTCTCAATCCATCCAGCATCATTTCTCTTGGTCTGCCTCTGCCTCTCTTCCCCTCAATCTTTTCACTTGTCACAATGTTCTCCAATGCCTCTCTTCTCATCACATGACCGAAGAAAGCTGTCTGTCTCTTTCTTAATGTTGTATATAATGTTCTAGTTTCATTAGCCTCTTTTAGACAATCGTTGTTAGTTACTCTGGTAGTCCAAGGAATTTGCAGCATTCATCTCAGGAAAACTATAATCATATAAGAAAAAAATATAAAGAGCCTCGTACATGCCTTTAGCTATATGTGGTACATGGTGCCATCCTCATATTTGTACAGACCAATTGTCACTGGATAATTGATGTGCTGAAAACATCAACCACTTTTACTCCCCAGGTCACATCCTGGTATCTATTTTAGGCTGGTCGACTTGGGAGCCCAGGTCACTGTTTGATAATCCACATCAGTGGGGGTTCCAACACAGAACCACCAGGCCAGCAGACAAGCATGCTTGCCACTCTGCCACCATGACTCCCATGTGAACATATACTATAAATGAGTTGAGTCCAGAACCAATATCACAGCCCTCGGGACATTCCCATTTGTGCTCTGTCCAAATCTTCAGCAAAAAGCTAAGAGTCACAGTACTAAGAGTACAAGCTGCAGTCTGATTGTGTGTCTGCCAGGGCTTTTCTCAGAGAGCTGAGTCTCAGCCAGATTCTCTGGTCACTCCCTGCCACATATGCTTTGCTATACTATACCATACTATACAAAACCATACCATACCATTATACTATGCTATAATTTATTATGAATACACATCCGTATCCATGGCGAAGGAGTTACGGACGCAGTTTGTAATCCCACATACCACGTTCGAAACACAGCTGTGGGCTATTTGGCAGCAGACCTAATTACATTGGTTTTTTTTTTAAAATGGTATGGGTGCCAGTCGTACACAAAGCAATGGCAAACTACTGAATGTAAACTTGCCAAGAGGTCACAAAAAGCAACCCAAAAAAATGCTGGGGTAGACTACGACATCCTATAAAAGGATATTCAACTTTAACATTATGAAGACATATCTTATTCCTGTATTTTGCAATGACAATATTCCAAACTTATTTATGTGTACTTTTGGACAGAGAATCCTGTAAGCTGCAATAAGATGGTTCAGGCTTGTTCCACTGAAGTGACCCTAGGCAAGCCAACAGATTTCCCATCTTATGGCTGGGATAATGAATATGGAGAAATCACTTGCAAGTAAGCATTATCAATGTCAACATTCATCTTCATTTGGTTGAGCATGTAGTTGTGAATAGAGAAAAATTGTTCTCTACAGAAATAACTCAAACATTACAGAAAATTCTTAGAAATTAGGAAGTTGAAAAAAATTATATTTCATCAGACTTTTCATCAACCAATACAACCCTAGCATTAATGCACCCAATACAACCCTAGCATTAATTCAACCAATACAACCTCAGCATTAATGCAACAAATACAACCCTAGCATTAATGCAACCAATACAACCCTAGCATTAATTCAACCAATACAACCTCAGCATTAATGCAACCAATACAACCCTAGCATTAATGCAACCAATACAACCCTAGCATTAATGCAACCAATACAACCCTAGCATTAATGCAACCAATACAACCCTAGCATTAATGCAACCAATACAACCCTAGCATTAATTCAACCAATACAACCTCAGCATTAATGCAACCAATACAACCCTAGCATTAATGCAACCAATACAACCTCAGCATTAATGCAACCAATACAACCCTAGCATTAATTCAACCAATACAACCCTAGCATTAATGCAACCAATACAACCCTAGCATTAATTCAACCAATACAACCCTAGCATTAATGCAACCAATACAACCCTAGCATTAATGCAACCAATACAACCTCAGCATTAATGCAACCAATACAACCCTAGCATTAATGCAACCAATACAACCTCAGCATTAATGCAACCAATACAACCCTAGCATTAATGCAACCAATACAACCCTAGCATTAATGCAACCAATACAACCCTAGCATTAATGCAACCAATACAACCTCAGCATTAATTCAACCAATTCAACCCTAGCATTAATGCAACCAATACAACCCTAGCATTAATTCAACCAATACAACCCTAGCATTAATGCAACCAATACAACCCTAGCATTAATGCAACCAATACAACCTCAGCATTAATGCAACAATACAACCTAGCATTAATTCAACCAATACAACCCTAGCATTAATGCAACAAATACAACCCTAGCATTAATTCAACCAATACAACCCTAGCATTAATGCAACCAATACAACCTCAGCATTAATTCAACCAATACAACCCTAGCATTAATGCAACCAATACAACCCTAGCATTAATGCAACTAATACAACCCTAGCATTAATGCAACCAATACAACCCTAGCATTAATTCAACCAATACAACCCTAGCATTAATGCAACCAATACAACCCTAGCATTAATTCAACCAATACAACTCTAGCATTAATTCAACCAATACAACCTCAGCATTAATGCAACCAATACAACCCTAGCATTAATGCAACCAATACAACCTCAGCATTAATGCAACCAATACAACCCTAGCATTAATGCAACCAATACAACCTCAGCGTTAATGCAACCAATACAACCCTAGCATATACAACCAATACAACCCTAGCATTAATGCAACCAATACAACCCTAGCATTAATGCAACCAATACAACCCTAGCATTAATGCAACCAATACAATCCTAGCATTAATGCAACCAATACAACCCTAGCATTAATGCAACCAATACAACCTCAGCATTAATGCAACCAATACAACCCTAGCATTAATGCAACCAATACAACCCTAGCATTAATGCAACCAATACAACCCTAGCATTAATGCAACCAATACAACCTCAGCATTAATTCAACCAATTCAACCCTAGCATTAATGCAACCAATACAACCCTAGCATTAATTCAACCAATACAACCTCAGCATTAATGCAACCAATACAACCTCAGCATTAATGCAACCAATACAACCCTAGCATTAATGCAACCAATACAACCTCAGCTTTAATTAAACTTAATAGTGATTCTTGTTCTAATCTATCAAGGTAACTCCCATCAAATGTTATGGCTGTTCTAAGACAGTTGTACCCATTCACTATTGAAGAATATTGAGCAGCAACATGTCTCAGAAACTCAAACACATTAACCGTATTAAAAGCCACATTGCTTTAGAAAGAACAGTAAAGGAAGGCATGGTTCCTGGAGGAAGAGCCTGGAGTTAACAAACATGACAGTGAACATAAACAATAAAGACTCCATGGACACAAACATGCATAACGCAGGGTAACAATACAGTTGGCAGGTTGTGATGAAAGCAACTTTCTATAATGGACTTGGTACATGATGAAAATGCTACTAATTTCTCTTTCTGTTTTTGGCTTTATTTTTTATGGTATTCTTTTCTTTTTTTTAAAATATTATTTGTTTGTTGTTGCATACGTTCATTTTGAATTCCATAGTCCACAAACGTGCTACTACTTCTAGTGCACTGGACTGATTTTTGTGTGTGGATTTTTTTTCTCATATGCTTTACATGAAATCGCTATCAACATCATCATCTTTCAGCTGATTGTTGATTTCTTGGCAAGATTACGCTCAGTAGTTTGCCATTGCTTTCTGAGCGACCGGCTCACATACCCCGTAAGTTACTGACACGAGAGAACCGCTAGCGTGTGATTAGCTTTCCCAAATACCAGTGTCCCTCACCATCAGGTGAACCCACTTCAACTACAGGGGTACTTGTAATTTAAGTCCCCATGTCAAGGACAAGAAGTCCAAATGACCGGTGTAGGGGTTGAACCCGCCACCTCGGCATCAGCACACTGGATGTTTAAGTGTTTAAGAATTAACACTCTTACCCATTCGACCATGCTGGCCTCCTGATATTCTGTTAATCTGTGTCTTTTTTGTTTTTTTAAATCTTTATTTTCTCTATGAACTTTAAACTTTGTTTGACTAAATTGTTTTACAGCTGTTTTCTTGTCATAACCCACAAAAGTTACATCTTCCAAATATGAAATGCTTATATAAATATTTATTTTTTTTTAAATCTTTATTTTCTCTATGAACTTTAAACTTTGTTTGACTAAATTGTTTTACAGCTGTTTTCTTGTCATAACCCACAAAAGTTACATCTTCCAAATATGAAATGCTTATATAAATATTTATTTTTTTTAAATCTTTATTTTCTCTATGAAATTAAAACCTTGTTTGACTAAACTGTTTTACAGCTGTTTTCTAGTCACAACCCACAAAAGTTACATCTTCCAAATATGAAATGCTTATATAAATATTTATTTTTTTTAAATGTCAGCAAGTTTTATCTGAATACTAGATTATAGCATGATCAGGTGATGTGATCAGTCCCTTTCACCACCACACTTTTTATTCGACACAATTACCCCACTAAAATGTGTATGTACCCTGCACCAATTTTTATGAGGCTGCCTTAATGCCAGATGTATTGGTTGCATTAATGCTAGGGTTGTATTGGTTGCATTAATGTTAGGGATGTATTAGTTGCATTAATGTTAGGTATGTATTGGTTGCATTAATGCTAGAGATGTATTGGTTGCATTAATGTTAGGGTTGTATTGGTTACATTAATGTTAGGTATGTATTGGTTGCATTAAAGTTAGGGATGTATTGGTTGCATTAATGCTAGAGATGTATTGGTTGCATTAATGCTAGAGATGTATTGGTTTGCATTAATGCTAGGGATGTATTGGTTGCATTAATGCTAGGGATGTATTGGTTGCATTAATGCTAGGGATGTATTGGTTGCATTAATGCTAGTGATGTATTGGTTGCATTAATGCTAGGGTTGTATTGGTTGCAACTACTTCAGGTAAACCGTCAGTGCTTAAGGGTATTGGTTACAGTTTCACAGTTTCAACACATCAGGTTCAAAGTCAAACTTGGTGGGGGAGAGGGGGGGGGGGGGGGGGAGGGGGGGGGGGGGGGGGAATGGGAAAGACAAATACCTAGATGGCTTAGTCAAATGTTGTTTGTCCATCAAGAATGATGATGACCATTCATTTCATCCAGTGGGGTTGAAAGTATGGAGCCATGAGTTCTAAGATGGCTGATCAGGCCTATTTTAGCTCAAAATGTTCTTTGACAATGTGGGCAAAGAAGCTTGACGTTCCAGGAGGAGGATCTCCTGCAGTGGTTTTTCTGTCCAGCTTTTTCTTCACAGCTCTTGCAGTCCTGGTTGCCTCACACATGACTGCACCCTTATGTAATGATGTACGCCATGAATTATGGTCTTTAGCAGCAGTTTCACAGGTGTCAAGATGAATTCCAAAAGCTTTTAGTGAGATTTTCAGAGTGTCTTTAAAGCATTTCCTCTGGCCACCTTGGGAATGTTTACCACAACGCAGCTCGCCATACAAAATTTGTTTAGGGAGCCTGTGATCTGGCATGTGACCAGCCCAGCGAATCTTATTTTTCATTAGTAAAGTGTGGATACTGGGCATGGATCGCTCTTTCTAGAACTTCAGGTGTCTGGGATCTTGTCTTGCCATTTAATCTTCAATAACTTCCTAAGACAGACTGTGTGGAAGTGGTTTAATATCCTAGCAATGTTTCTGATAAGTCAAATAGGGACAAGAACACAGACCTGGTCTGGTTGTCATGGTGAACTGTGATCACCTATGCTTATCAACATGGCACAGTGATGATGATGTTAATAATAATAATTAGAAAACCAATAATGAAGGTGGAGGTGATGTGCTTTCTATCTACTTTACCTAATGAACATTTCTAATGATTATTTCACTCCATATGAGAGTAACTTATATTCAAGAACACAATATTTGCATTCAGAGTTCCCCCGTTTGAAGCCAGCCAGTTCCTTATTACCAACGCTGAGTTCTTAGTGTTTGTCAAGGAAGGTGGGTATCAGACGAAGAGCTTCTGGACAGATGAAGGATGGAAGTGGGTCATGTACAGACAGGCCAGACATCCTACTTTCTGGTGCTGTGACCAAGGTTTGTGAGTTATGACAGGGTTAAAAATAAATTGTTTGGGTTTTAAATCTTCTACAAATGCAGGAATTGCTCATCAAAACTGACAAACATATTGAATTTGTTATTAGTTTATGTTCTGATAGATGGACATGCCCTAATTCTAACATCTCTCTCTCTCTCTCTCTCTCTCTCTACTCTCTCTCTCTCTCTCTCTCTCTCTCTCTCTCTCTCTCTCTCTCTGTCTTCTCTCTCTGTCTGTCTGTCTCTCTCTCTCTGTCTCTCTCTGTGTCTCTCTCTGTCTCTGTCTGTCTCTCTCTCTCTCTCTCGCTCTCTCACTCTTTTTCCTCCATTAGAGCAAAGGCCTTCAACCAACTCACCTCAAGTCATCCTTTTCTGTTGCTATCTCATTCTGCTCCATCCATACCCACCCCACCTCATATTACTCACCTCTGCCTCTAATTCTCTTATTCCTATGTGTTTAGGTTTCCCTGTTTTGTTTTCCCTGTGAGGTCCAGACAAAGGAGTTTCTAGTTACACTATTTTCAGGTTTCCCGAATGTTTCCTATCCAGCACCAGCATCTGTTCCTCACCTCTTGATTCATTGGTGTTTGTCTAGTTCTCTCCAAGAGCTCCACACTGGTGTTTGTCTAGTTCTCTCCAAGATCTCCACACTAGTGATTGTCTAGTTCTCTCCAAGAGCTCCACATTGGTGTTTGACTAGTTCTCTCCAAGAGCTCCACATTGGTGTTTGTCTAGTTCTCTCCAAGAGCTCCACATTGGTGTTTGTCTAGTTCTCTCCAAGAGCTCCACATTGGTGTTTGTCTAGTTCTCTCCAAGAGCTCCACACTGGTGTTTGTCTAGTTCTCTCCAAGAGCTCCACACTGGTGTTGTCTAGTTCTCTCCAAGAGCTCCACACTGGTGTTTGTCTAGTTCTCTCCAAGAGCTCCACATTGGTGGTTGGTCTAGTTCTCCCAAGAGCTCCACACTGGTGTTTGTCTAGTTCTCTCAAGAGCTCCACATTGGTGTTGGTCTAGTTCTCTCCCAAGAGCTCCACATTGGTTGTTGTCTAGTTCTCTCCAAGAGCTCCACACTGGTTGTTTGTCTAGTTCTCTCCAAGAGCTCCACACTGGTGATTGTCTAGTTCTCTCCAAGAGCTCCACATTGGTGTTTGTCTAGTTCTCTCCAAGAGCTCCACATTGGTGTTTGTCTAGTTCTCTCCAAGAGCTCCACATTGGTGTTTGTCTAGTTCTCTCCAAGAGCTAAACATTGGTGTTTGTCTAGTTCTCTCCAAGAGCTCCACATTGGTGTTTGTCTAGTTCTCTCCAAGAGCTCCACATTGGTGTTTGTCTAGTTCTCTCCAAGAGCTCCACACTGGTGTTTGTCTAGTTCTCTCCAAGAGCTCCACATTGGTGTTTGTCTAGTTCTCTCCAAGAGCTCCACACTGGTGTTTGCCTAGTTCTCTCCAAGAGCTCCACATTGGTGTTTGTCTAGTTCTCTCCAAGAGCTCCATACTGGTGTTTGTCTAGTTCTCTCCAAGAGCTCCACACTGGTGTTTGTCTAGTTCTCCCCAAGAGCTCCACACTGGTGATTGTCTAGTTCTCTCCCAAGAGCTCTTACACTGGTGTTTGTCTAGTTCTCTCAAGAGCTCCACACTGGTGATTGTCTAGTTCTCTCCAGAGCTCCATGCTGGTGTTTGTCTAGTTCTCTCCAAGAGCTCCGCACTGGTGATTGTCTAGTTCTCTCCAAGAGCTCCACATTGGTGTTTGTCTAGTTCTCTCCAAGAGCTCCACATTGGTGATTGTCTAGTTCTCTCCAAGAGCTCCACATTGGTGATTGTCTAGTTCTCTCCAAGAGCTCCACATTGATGTTTGTCTAGCTTCTCTCCAAGAGCTCCACACTAGTGATGTCTAGTTCTCTCCAAGAGCTCCACACTGGTGTTTGTCTAGTTCTCTCCAAGAGCTCCACAATTGGTGTTTGTCTAGTTCTCTCCAAGAGCTCCACACTGGTGTTTGCCTAGTTCTCTCCAAGAGCTCCACATTGGTGTTTGTCTAGTTCTCTCCAAGAGCTCCATACTGGTGTTTGTCTAGTTCTCTCCAAGAGCTCCACACTGGTGTTTGTCTAGTTCTCCAAAAGAGCTCCACACTGGTGATTGTCTAGTTCTCTCCAAGAGCTCTACACTGGTGTTTGTCTAGTTCTCTCCAAGAGCTCCACACTGGTGATTGTCTAGTTCTCTCCAAGAGCTCCATGCTGGTGTTTGTCTAGTTCTCTCCAAGAGCTCCGCACTGGTGATTGTCTAGTTCTCTCCAAGAGCTCCACATTGGTGTTTGTCTAGTTCTCTCCAAGAGCTCCACATTGGTGATTGTCTAGTTCTCTCCAAGAGCTCCACATTGGTGATTGTCTAGTTCTCTCCAAGAGCTCCACATTGATGTTTGTCTAGTTCTCTCCAAGAGCTCCACACTAGTGATTGTCTAGTTCTCTCCAAGAGCTCCACACTGGTGTTTGTCTAGTTCTCTCCAAGAGCTCCACACTGGTGATTGTCTAGTTCTCTCCAAGAGCTCCACACTGGTGATTGTCTAGTTCTCTCCAAGAGCTCCACATTGGTGTTTGTCTAGTTCTCTCCAAGAGCTCCACACTGGTGTTTCTCTAGTTCTCTCCAAGAGCTCCACACTGGTGTTTGTCTAGTTCTCTCCAAGAGCTCCACATTGGTGTTTGTCTAGTTCTCTCCAAGAGCTCCACACTGGTGTTTGTCTAGTTCTCTCCAAGAGCTCCACATTGGTGATTGTCTAGTTCTCTCCAAGAGCTCCACATTGGTGATTGTCTAGTTCTCTCCAAGAGCTCCACACTGGTGTTTGTCTAGTTCTCTCCAAGAGCTCCACACTGGTGTTTGTCTAGTTCTCTCCAAGAGCTCCACACTGGTGTTTGTCTATTTCTCTAAAAGAGCTCCACACTGGTGTTTGTCTAGTTCTCTCCAAGAGCTCCACATTGGTGTTTGTCTAGTTCTCTCCGAGAGCTCCACACTGGTGTTTGTCTAGTTCTCTCCAAGAGCTCCACACTGGTGTTTGTCTAGTTCTCTCCAAGAGCTCCACACTAGTGATTGTCTAGTTCTCTCCAAGAGCTCCACACTGGTGTTTGTCTAGTTCTCTCCAAGAGCTCCACACTGGTGATTGTCTAGTTCTCTCCAAGAGCTCCACACTGGTGTTTGTATAGTTCTCTCCAAGAGCTCCACATTGGTGATTGTCTAGTTCTCTCCAAGAGCTCCACACTGGTGTTTGTCTAGTTCTCTCCAAGAGCTCCACATTGGTGATTGTCTAGTTCTCTCCAAGAGCTCCACATTGGTGATTGTCTAGTTCTCTCCAAGAGCTCCACATTGGTGATTGTCTAGTTCTCTCCAAGAGCTCCACATTGGTGATTGTCTAGTTCTCTCCAAGAGCTCCACACTGGTGTTTGTCTAGTTCTCTCCAAGAGCTCCACACTGGTGATTGTCTAGTTCTCTCCAAGAGCTCCACACTGGTGATTGTCTAGTTCTCTCCAAGAGCTCCACATTGGTGATTGTCTAGTTCTCTCCAAGAGCTCCACACTGGTGATTGTCTAGTTCTCTCCAAGAGCTCCACATTGGTGTTTGTCTAGTTCTCTCCAAGAGCTCCACACTGGTGTTTCTCTAGTTCTCTCCAAGAGCTCCATACTGGTGATTGTCTAGTTCTCTCCAAGAGCTCCACATTGGTGTTTGTCTAGTTCTCTCCAAGAGCTCCACATTGGTGTTTGTCTAGTTCTCTCCAAGAGCTCCACACTGGTGTTTGTCTAGTTCTCTCCAAGAGCTCCACATTGGTGTTTGTCTAGTTCTCTCCAAGAGCTCCACACTGGTGTTTGTCTAGTTCTCTCCAAGAGATCCACATTGGTGATTGTCTAGTTCTCTCCAAGAGCTCCACATTGGTAATTGTCTAGTTCTCTCCAAGAGCTCCACACTGGTGTTTGTCTAGTTCTCTCCAAGAGCTCCACACTGGTGTTTGTCTAGTTCTCACCAAGAGCTCCACACTGGTGTTTGTCTAGTTCTCTCCAAGAGCTCCACACTGGTGTTTGTCTAGTTCTCTCCAAGAGCTCCACACTGGTGTTTGTCTAGTTCTCTCAAAGAGCTCCACATTGGTGTTGGTCTAGTTCTCTCCAAGAGCTCCACACTGGTGTTTGTCTAGTTCCCTCCAAGAGCTCCACACTGGTGTTTGTCTAGTTCTCTCCAAGAGCTCCACACTTGTGTTTGTCTAGTTCTCTCCAAGAGATCCACACTGGTGTTTGTCTAGTTCTCTCCAAGAGCTCCACACTGGTGATTGTCTAGTTCTCTCCAAGAGCTACACATTAGTGATTGTCTAGTTCTCTCCAAGAGCTCCACATTGATGATTGTCTAGTTCTCTCCAAGAGCTCCACACTGGTGTTTGTCTAGTTCTCTCCAAGAGCTCCACACTGGTGATTGTCTAGTTCTCTTCAAGAGCTTCACATTTGTGTTGGTCTAGTTCTCTCCAATAGCTCCATACTGGTGTTTGTCTAGTTCTCTCCAAGAGCTCCACACTGGTGTTTGTCTAGTTCTCTCCAAGAGCTCCACACTGGTGATTGTCTAGTTCTCTCCAAGAGCTCCATATTTGTGTTTGTCTAGTTCTCTCCAAGAGCTCCACATTGGTGTTTGTCTAGTTCTCTCCAATAGCTCCACACTGGCATTTGTCTAGTTCTCTCCAAGAGCTCCACACTGGTGATTGTCTAGCAATCACCAATAGCTCCACACTGGTGATTGTTTAGTTCTCACCAAGAGCTCCACACTGGTGTTGGTCTAGTTCTCTCCAAGAGCTCCACACTGGTGATTGTCTAGTTCTCTCCAAGAGCTCCACACTGGTGTTTGTCTAGTTCTCTCCAAGAGCTCCACATTGGTGTTTGTCTAGTTCTCTCCAAGAGCTCCACATTGGTGTTTGTCTAGTTCTCTCCAAGAGCTCTACATTGGTGATTGTCTAGTTCCCTCCAAGAGCTCCACATTGGTGATTGTCAAAATTTCTCCAAGAGCTCCACACTGGTGTTTGTCTAGTTCTCCCCAAGAGCTCCACACTGATGTTTGTCTAGTTCTCTCCAAGAGCTCCACACTGATGTTTGTCTAGTTCTCTTCAAGAGTTCCACATTGGTGTTTTCCTAGTTCTCTCAGAGAGATCCGCATTAGTGTTTGTCTAGTTCCCTCCAAGATCTCCACACTGGTGTTTGCCTACTTCTCTCCGAGAGATCCACATTGGTGTTTGCTTATTCCTCCAAGAGCTCCACATTGGTAATTCAGTCATACGATTGCAGTCTTATTCTCTGCAGGGACAAATTACTGAATCTTCATAGTTTATTAGTGGTTCCTGTATGAAGATCCTAAACTGATTAGAGACATTAGACGTGGACAGTCAAAGTTTTTTGGGCATGTTATGAGAAGAAATGAATTGGAGAACTTGGTGACGACTGGCAAGATCGAAGGGAAGAGACCAAGGGGAAGACCGAGAAGTAAATACCTGGATGGCTTGGCCATGTGGCATGGTCGAGACAGGAACACTGAGCTGATCCACGACTCTGGTGTTCGAGTGACATGGCAGTACATGACCGCCCACGCTTATCGGCATGTCACATAATGGATGGATGGTAGACATTATCCATGTTTGTGATCTATACAGTGCCTATGTTTTGCTAGGTGAACCTGGAAGCAAAGGTCAATGAACAAAAACCTTGCCTTGAAGGCGGTGTTTTGAACATATGATCATCAGGCTATTAGTCAAGTGTGCTATCTCAGCTCCCAAAACTAAATAAAACAGCTTGAAATCAGAGTAAATATTTATCAAAGTAAAACTAAATCATGCTTTATATTTATCCTTTGTGCTATTGCAGTTTTCTTTCTTTTATGTTACCTGATGAGTTTTCTTTTTCTTTCTATCTTCTTAATGACAGTCAATGTTTATTTATTAATTTCATAGTCCAGATTCAATAAAATGAGCGTGTCTATGTAACATTTAGTAGCAAGTATTAATACTGAATCTGGACTCTGAAAATAAGATACCCCGATGAAGAAAATGCTAAAGGAAAATACAAATGCATAAGAGAAAGAGCACCCTATGTGGTGTCTTTGCCTTGAAGTGGTAGAGGCACTTGCTTGTTTCAATGTTCCCTAAGACTATGCTGATGGTAGCATAGCTGATTCAAGGGTCTGCCATGGCAAACAGGTGACAGGATTGGAACCGGAAAAAGTGAGACACAAACTTGCTGCCTTGTAGACAGATTGAGGACAGTCACATGCTAGGTAAAGCAACTTCCCCACCCCACACCCCAAAGTTTATCAAAATGATGTACTGAGTCACAGGCATAACTGTCAGCTGTCATCTACTGCCTATAGTACCTTTCATTGTATGGCTGGGGGGGGGGGGGGTCTTGAGCCTGAGGAATTAAGGCCGCCTAACTAGTACAGTCACCACGAACTGTGCAGGTTAGGACTTTTTTCCCCGACAGAAAAAAATCCATGCCTTACCGAGGATTTGAACCTGGGTCTCCCAAAAGAGAACCCTGCATTCTTAGCCACTCTGCCAGCCACTCCTCACCGGCTGAACAAAACAGTAAAATGTAACTTGCTTTATGATAATATGAGAGAAAATGAATAGTTTATGAGAAAGCTAATATCAAAATTTCAACTGCAAATAATTTAAACTGCACCATGTGAGCAAGGGACAGATAATATAGCAAACCCACAGTAACCAGCAGTTCATGTGAAGATGGCAATTGATTTCTCTTCTTCTTCTTCTTTGCGTTCATCCCCGGAGTGTTTTTTCAGATGTGATTGCGGTGTGTCTGTTATGCGCCCTTGGGCCGAAACCCGTAGGCCAACACATCCGACTACAGCGTGCTTTTTTGACCAGGTAGCATTCCTGGGAGACTCACTTTTGTGGTGCCATCTACAACCCAGCTGGCCAAGGTTGAACGGTCGAAGACAACGGTCATTCCTCAAAGGAAGGCAGGGACAGTCCATAGCATTTTCCGCCATCCAAGGTTGCTTCCATAGTTGCAGGGCCGACACATAGCGCCCTGGTACTGGGCTCACCGAGGGAATCATCACGTCCTGCTCATGGCTGCTTTAAATCCTCACTTCAATATATTGGTCATTTTGTTTGCCCCGGACCATTACCGCACAAACCAGACAGGTTTGCAGACGGTATCCACTCAGCGAGTTTTCGGACATGTGCTTGTCGTTGCGCCCGTCAGAGCTGTTCCAGGCACGATAGACATTCGGAAAACTACCTAGTCAGAGCTGTTCCGAACAAGAGCGGCATTCGGAAACTAGGTAGTCAGAGCTGTTCCTAGCACGAGACATTCAGATGAGACATTTCACTCGGATGTAATTGTGTAGTGTCAATTTTTAGTTTGCCACCCGTAGGACGACACTTCCGACTTCCGGCGGGCATTTTTTATTGAGGTTAGCCTTCCTTTGGTTTTGAGGCACGTTAGACTGTTGTGATGTCAGCCACATCTCAGCTGGTCAAGATAGAACGATCAACGACATCGAGGTCTGCCTTCAAGGGAAGGCAGGGGCAGACCATGGGCATTCCCTCGCTATCCAAGGAGGCTTCCATAATTGCAGAGCCGGCACATATTGCTCTGAGACTGAGCTCACCCGAGGAGTTGCCACGTCCTGCTCGTGGCTGCTTTAGCTCCTCACTTCCAAGTGTTGGGCATCTCGCTTGCCACTGGTCGCTCAAGCACACACCAGGAGCATACAGACTGCGGGCGACATCCATTCGGTAAGCTTTTTCTTTTGACTTCAGCCACAGCCCTCGACAGGGAGCCTTAGAGTTTTGTCCGGACCAAGGTCTTCTGCCTTCGTGTACCTGATTTAATCTATTGACTGCTATCATATTGCTCTGAGACTGAGCTCACCCGAGGAGTTGCCACGTCCTGCTCGTGGCTGCTTTAGCTCCTCACTTCCAAGTGTTGGGCATCTCGCTTGCCACTGGTCGCTCAAGCACACACCAGGAGCATACAGACTGCGGGCGACATCCATTCGGTAAGCTTTTTCTTTTGACTTCAGCCACAGCCCTCGACAGGGAGCCTTAGAGTTTTGTCCGGACCAAGGTCTTCTGCCTTCGTGTACCTGATTTAATCTATTGACTGCTATCCTCAGCCTACCTGCAGAGCAGCAGGTTGTGTCTCTCTTAGTCTGGCCCCTAACCCATAAGCTGTCCGATATGTAGTTTTCATCCATCGGCAAGCAGATGGGGTCAATAGGACACGCAAGCTCCCCCACCACGGCAAGGTGGAGACACATCGGGGGAGGCAATTGATTTGATGTGTTAGAAACAAAGGGTGCTTGATTGAACAGAAACACACGTGCGTTTTTGTGGTGGAGTAGGTAAGAGATTATGGAGTCAGCCTCTGGTCCAATCAAACCAGTTACATCACACGTCTATTTGGATTTTACAAAATAAGAAAAACATATGCTCATCCCTTCCTGCAGACTCCATGGTGAGGTGGTTATGGATGTGGTTCGTGATCCTGTATATCTGCATTCAAAACACAGCTGCATGTGATTTGGCAGCAGACTGCATTGCGTTGATTTTTTACGAAAATGGTAGGGGTGTCGGTCGTTCAGAAGGCAATGGCAAGCTACTGAATGTAAACTTGCAAAGGCATAACAACAGCAACAAATGCTGGTGTTGACTGCAACGTCCTGTAAAGTCTATAGAAGTAACTTTTAACTTTAACATCCCTTCCTGATCCTAGGGCTGTGGATAAGACACTTGTCATTCTCGGATGAGGGCAAAGTGCAAAAGGTCTTTGTGCATGCTCTGCATATTAACTGATTAAGTGCCCTGGGATGATTAATTGTCTTAAGCGACTTCCCATATTAACTATGGGCTTATATATCGCTGAAATGTAGCTATACAACATGCCTGCTACCATATTAACAACTTTTAAGTCTGAACTGTGAGACACACTTACTACTTTCCATTGTCCGCAATCCATTTTTGTGCAGTCCACACCTATATTTTGTTTGGCACTGAATCTGTTAAAAACACCCCTACAGTTGGAAATGTAAAAGAGCAGGCTGGCTTTACAGCTGCTCAGGCAAAATTTCTAAATTAAAAAAGCTATCTACAAACTAATGTGATTCTGGTATTCTTAAAGTTTTTCTCAGAAACCATATTTCTAAGGCCATTAGATGTTGTCAGCTTGCCTGCTCATTGTATTCCATTTCACATCCATACAACAGCACAGGTTCTATATAGCACTTCAACATATTTTTGCTTGCTGCAATTAACATTCTTTTATTGGTCAGTATGTTTTCCATCTTGTAAAAGGCAACTAGTGCCATAGCAATTCTTGTTCTAATCTCTTCAAGGCACCTCCCATCAAATGTTAGGACTGTTCCAAGATAATTGATTCTGCTATACACACATATAAATTCTCACTGATACTTTAGTTCATGAACTCTGCTGAGATTCTCCTGATGTGGTCTATGTGAGGGGTCTGGAGCACTTATGGAGATATCTGTATGCAATAAATTTGATCCTGGACAAACCATACCAAACCAAACACATGCCTTCGATCAAAGAGGTGAGGGTTCAATCCTCATTAAATTCTTCTCAACCTTACTTAATTAATTTTTTTTAGAGTCTGTATGTATGACACCAGCAGACAAGTTTATTTATTAGGTTTGAATCAGGTGTGATCGACCTCCTCAGACATCAGTCAAATATATGCACTCCTCCTCCTCTTCTTCTTCTTCATCCTCGTTAACCTGGAAGTAACGAAGTTCAAATGCCTCCTTGGAAGATGCCACAACCTGGAGCCATTTGCGGAGGTTGTTTTTCTTCAGGTACTTCTTGATGAAGTATTTCGGGTACCTTTTGGAAAACGGGTCTTCACTGGCCACAGAAATCTTGTGTTTCTGGAGCTCTAGTGCCACATTGTTAACAAAATTCCCAGTTTTGCCATCAACCTTGATTCACTCACGAAGGTACTTGTCAAAGTTAGTTACATCCATGATGCCATCTTCAACAAGGTTTGTGCAGTCAATGCTGAACTTCAAGCTGATCTTCTTCTTTTTGCTCCCTTTTCCGGCTGGTGGTTTGCCAACATGTTTCACTGCTTTTGCCGGCATCTTGAAATGTACATCCTAGGGTAGAATAAATAGCAATAGCATATTAGGCAGAATAAATAACGATGGCAAATTATAAATGTTACTTCTTTTGGTCCTAAGTAATGTTTGATGTTTGCCACTTCCCAGATGAATCTCAATCATCATGTACAATGTGATTTCTAACATTTTAGATTTGAACAGAGAATACTAAATAAATCTGGCTTCCCAAATGGCCACACCCACTTTATACTTAGCCTCTTTGAAAGTCATGCATGTATGGTGATTATCTCCCCTCTGGAGCATCTGCTACCTAAACCTTCTCAGATCGAAAGAGTTAATAAAGAAACACACAAGGTCAAGTTTTTTCTTTTGTTTTCTAACATCAGGTTGTAAATCTGGTTGTGGATCAGACTTAGCAGGTTATTCACATTGCAAATTAAATGCTGAACTACAAAATGGATTAAATCATACACAAGAAGGACCCAGGAAAAAGGCTAAGCTTGAAAACTACAAGTTAGTACTGTACATTTCCTATACTTTCATGATATTTAAAATTATTTTTATAAATGACATACTCAGAAAGGAAGTACTGGCTGGTTAATTTAAAAATAAATTGGGCAAACATGTTGTTTTAATGTAACATTAATCTGATTCTAAAGTTTTTGTTTCAAGTGATATGTCACTCAGAAATCCAGATATTTATCTCTTTGCCTTCCCTTCCTTTTTTAACATCAATTTTGTCAGTTGTCGCTAAGCTTTCAAGTTTATTTCTCCTTCTAACGTACTTAAAGTATCATGACTACTTAGGTTCAATTGCTCAAATCATTGAGTGGATTTCATTTATATCTTGAAGGATTATGTCTTTCCTAAGCATTCTTTACATTTGCCTCGGAGACCACATTTTCACTGTCATTAGTTATTTCTCCGCTTATCTGCTTGTTGTCCATGTTTCACCGGGATGACCTTGACTGTTGTGTTACCTACAGACTGCGTGTGATGTTTGATGTGGTGGACATGCCCTGGGACTGGCCAGTAGAGGTCAACTATCATGAGGCTAAAGCCTTCTGCCAGTGGAAAGGATCAGGGTTCCGTCTTCCAATTGAAGCTGAGCACCATGTAATGAGAGGATCACAGGTATACAGTTGTACTATTGTTATTTAGTCATGAAGTGAAACAGATATTGTTGGATACTGTTTTTTTAAAAAATATCAGCTGATTATTTCCTTGCACTTTCAATCTGTTTATTGCTGTGCATATATTACTTATATATTGCATTTTTCATGTGGTTTATGTTTTTGAATTGCTATTCAAAAGTTATATTTTGAATTGTGAATACTTTAATTGTAAAACATAAAGGCTAATTTTTTTTTTTCAACCACTTAACATTTAACTTTTCGGGCACCAAACAACACACTATATGTACATTGGATAATTCATGCAATTTGATTTAGTTTAGGGATTTGAAGTTTTAAAGATTGATTCAAATCCCGAAACAACCAAATAAATCAATTTGATCATTGCTCACTGGAATGTAGGTGCTTCGTGTGCCTTGCCAGATCAAGAAGACCTGATCATTTGGGGCCACATTGATTGACAGATGTCATTTGTGATGATCGGGCAAATTTTGAGCTATGGCCTACGATGGGTGATGTGATATTCTAGTGTGATAATTTGGTCACGTCTAGTGTGAGCTGCATGGTCAAGTGGTTACACACCTGCCTCACACGAAAGTGATCCAGAGTTTGATCCCGGGTCCAGTTAGGAATATACACTACTGACGAGCTCAAAAAAGATTGAAACTCGAGTCTAGTCCTTCCAATCTGATGTGGACAAGGCCTTAGGTCCGCACCGGAATTCATGCAATGCCTGCTTGCTTAACTCTTTCCATTCCAGGCAGGTGTTACTGTGAAGTCTTGAATGGGTTAGTGTAATAACTGTCACATTACCCTAGGCCATGTCATAGTGAATTATAATAGCCAGTTCCTTTCCTGGTACTTTTATTTTTATAAAATTCCCAGAAAATTCTGAACATTATCCAGTATCCAGTTTATGGCAATTGAACCTGGACCATTGTCTTGGTAGGCTAGTGTACTAACCACTGTGCCAGCAGAACTCCTCATATTCTGCATCAAGTAGCTAATCATGCATTCAGCAATTTCTCACATCACACACCATGGATTCCATTGACTCAATCTAGACTATATGGCTCTCTCATAGGTTACTTCATTCATCAAATATTTCACATGAGAAAGTCAAAACTGTTTTATACATTAAGAGAGTGGCTCATTAATGTTACTCCATTCACAGCAGAGGTCAGCATGGCTGAAAGGATAAAAAGGCTCTTAAACATCCTGGTGTGTTGATGCTGAGGTAGTGGGTTCAATCCCTACACCGGTCAGTTGGACTAAAATGTTGACTTCTCATCCTCGATTTGGAGACATAAATTACAAGTACCTCTGAAGCCTGAGTGGGTTCGCCTGATGGTGAGGGACACTGGCAATAGGGAAAGGCAATCACTTTCAAAAATCAGTTCGCTGCTAGATGTAGTAGCATGTGTATGGACTACTCTTCAGTTCAAAGCGAGTGAACAGAAAAAACAAACTCCATTCTCTCTATTTCAATCAAGTATTTCCAAACTGTGGTTACATTAGCAGAATGGCTCAATAGTGTATGTTGATTGTCATGTTATGGAATGAGTTACTAACAAATTACTAATATTCTGTGGATCAAGAAAATGAAAAATACTGACATTCTACCAGATTTGAACATTAAAAAAACTGGCTCATAAACAGAACAGCACCTTGTTTTCAACACTGAAATAATTGTACCATAATAAATGTCACATTGGTTTGGAAAGAAAAAGGAATGAAAGGCGTGGTTCCTAAAAGGCTGGCATTGACCAGCATGGAGATTTACACACGACATTGAGACACCTTGGACATTAAAATTATGAGGCACGAGAACTATCAAAGAGTCAAATCTTTTCAGTGAGCCATGATGGGATCGCTACTTAGTAAAGGGCCTGCTACAGGATGATGACTAGATGCAGTAGTTTATATTTATTTTGTTTGAGAAAAGAGTAACAACAATTTGGTTTGTTGCCTTCAACAGCTTCCTGCCGACAAGGGAGTATGCAGTGACATCATCTTTCAGAAGGAAATTCATGCTAATCTCAACTTCCAGCATGGCTCCTCAACAGTAAGAAATGTCTTTGGCCTGTTGATATTATCATTATTATTATTATTATTATTATTATTATTATTATTATTATTATTATTATTACTACTACTATTACTATTATTACTATTATTATTAAATGTATTTGTTGGAATATCTGTGTACTGAAAGAACAATCAGCATTCCTAAATTCTGACTAGCTAAGTGACAGATCACATGCAGGTGTACCCTGGGAGCAATGACACTGATTTAATTTAATAAATGAATTGCTCATTTGTTGGAGGAGAAACAAAGTATAACTACACATAACAGCATAGAGTATTTTACATTTTTGAGAAAACCAGTCTGGGGTGTAAGTAAATTGCTATGTAAAAAGTGTAGTAATAGGAAGTCAGAATCAATGGTGATATCAAAGAAGCAGATTGTGCCTAAATGTACAAGTAAATTATATTATTTTGAAGCAGAAATTGAAATAACTAGGCACATGGATAACATCCGATGGAAGATTCAGCACAGTGATAAAAAACAGGATAGGACAAGCAAACACTAGATTTTATAAAATGATGAGTATATTATGCAATAAATTCTTGTGATTGGAGTTAGAAAGAGAATTCTTGCATATTGCATAAAACCAGTTCTAACATGACTGTGAAATCTGGACAATTAGTAAACAAGCAAACAACAATCTCTACAAATTTATGAGATGTGGTTTTATTTGTTTGTTTTTTTTAATTCGCATATCCTTTACAGGACATCGCCGTCAACAGCAGCATCTTTCAGCTGTCTGTTGATTTCTCGGCAAGATTACGCACAGTAGTTTGCCATTGCTTTCTGAGCGGCCGGCTCAGTTATCCCGCAAGTCACTAGCAGGGGTCGAACCGCCTCCAGCTCTCGCCCGCTACGAGACTCTGCGTGATAAACAGAATCACGGAGAAAGTGTTGTAACCCCTCGGCCAGAGAGACCGGCTGTGGTTTTATAGAATGCTGAAAATTCCTTGAACAGCCAAATCAAGCAGTCTAAATGTTTTGGAAAAGGCTATAACATAAAGACAACTTATTACAGACATTAAAAAAAGAGAGTCATCAATATTTTCTCAAATTATCAGAAGAAAAAAGCTCTACCATATTGTGACATCTGGAAAGATTTGTGAAAAGTGAGATAAAGAACTAGAGAGGAAATGTTTGACAGTCTTGTGACCTGGCACAGAAGGGTGTCAACATTACAAACTGATGCATGCAGTTGGAGACTGTATGGTGTGGAGAATCATAATCATCCGTGTTAATCAGCAAGGCACATGATGGTGATAAAAAGTGTGAATTCAGTTTCACAGAGATGACTAAATAATCTAAAATCTTGATTATTAAAGCTAAGACTTAGATTGCCATTATGATTGAATAGATTAGAATGTGTTTATATGTATATAACTATAATATTTTGTCTTTAAATCACAAACTTGCACACTGATGAGGGAGCCACATTGGCACAGCTGGTAGCATGCTTACCTGGTGGTCATGTATTTGAGTCTCCATTAAGGCAGATATTTCCAGTTGACCCGGGCTGTCAGATTGATCCAATGAATTCCAGGAAATGTTCTCGAAATAGAGGTGGCCAGTGTGATACTGACCCCATCCCCCTTCACGTTATAGAGGTGGCCAGTGTGATACTGACCCCATCCCTCCTTCACGTTATAGAGGTGGCCAGTGTGATACTGACCCCATCCTCCTTCATGTTATAGAGGTGGCCAGTGTGATACTGACCCCATCCCCCTTCATGTTATAGAGGTGGCCAGTGTGATACTGACCCCATCCTCCTTCACGTTATAGAGGTGGCCAGTGTGATACTGACCCCATCCCCCTTCACGTTATAGAGGTGGCCAGTGTGATACTGACCCCATCCCCCTTCACGTTATAGAGGTGGCCAGTGTGATACTGACCCCATCCCCCTTCACGTTATAGAGGTGGCCAGTGTGATACTGACCCCATCCCCCTTCACGTTATAGAGGTGGCCAGTGTGATACTGATCCCATCCTCCTTCACGTTATAGAGGTGGCCAGTGTGATACTGACCCCATCCCCCTTCACATTATAGAGGTGGCCAGTGTGATACTGACCCCATCCTCCTTCACGTTATAGAGGTGGCCAGTGTGATACTGACCCCATCCTCCTTCACGTTATAGAGGTGGCCAGTGTGATACTGACCCCATCCCCCTTCACGTTAGTGTGATACTGACCCCATCCTCCTTCACGTTAGTGTGATACTGACCCCATCCCCCTTCACGTTAGTGTGATACTGACCCCATCCTCCTTCACGTTAGTGTGATACTGACCCCATCCTCCTTCACGTTAGTGTGATACTGACCCCATCCTCCTTCACGTTAGTGTGATACTGACCCCATCCTCCTTCACGTTAGTGTGATACTGACCCCATCCTCCTTCAAGTTAGTGTGATACTGACCCCATCCCCCTTCACGTTAGTGTGATACTGACCCCATCCTCCTTCACGTTAGTGTGATACTGACCCCATCCTCCTTCACGTTAGTGTGATACTGACCCCATCCTCCTTCACGTTAGTGTGATACTGACCCCATCCTCCTTCACGTTAGTGTGATACTGACCCCATCCTCCTTCACGTTAGTGTGAAACTGACCCCATTCTCCTTCACGTTAGTGTGATACTGACCCCATCCTCCTTCAAGTTAGTGTGATACTGACCCCATCCTCCTTCAAGTTAGTGTGATACTGACCCCATCCTCCTTCAAGTTAGTGTGATACTGACCCCATCCTCCTTCAAGTTAGTGTGATATTGACCCCATCCTCCTTCAAGTTAGTGTGATACTGACCCCATCCTCCTTCACGTTAGTGTGATACTGACCCCATCCTCCTTCACGTTAGTGTGATACTGACCCCATCCTCCTTCACGTTAGTGTGATACTGACCCCATCCTCCTTCAAGTTAGTGTGATACTGACCCCATCCTCCTTCAAGTTAGTGTGATACTGACCCCATCCTCCTTCACGTTAGTGTGATACTGACCCCATCCTCCTTCACGTTATAGAGGTGGCCAGTGTGATACTGACCCCATCCTCCTTCATGTTAGTGTGATACTGACCCCATCCTCCTTCACGTTATAGAGGTGGCCAGTGTGATACTGACCCCATCCTCCTTCACGTTAGTGTGATACTGACCCCATCCTCCTTCACGTTATAGAGGTGGCCAGTGTGATACTGACCCCATCCTCCTTCACGTTATAGAGGTGGCCAGTGTGATACTGACCCCATCCTCCTTCACGTTATAGAGGTGGCCAGTGTGATACTGACCCCATCCTCCTTCACGTTATAGAGGTGGCCAGTGTGATACTGACCCCATCCTCCTTCACGTTATAGAGGTGGCCAGTATGATACTGACCCCATCCTCCTTCACGTTAGTGTGATACTGACCCCATCCTCCTTCACGTTAGTGTGATACTGACCCCATCCCCTTCACGTTAGTGTGATACTGACCCCATCCTCCTTCACGTTAGTGTGATACTGACCCCATCCTCCTTCACGTTAGTGTGATACTGACCCCATCCTCCTTCACGTTAGTGTGATACTGACCCATCCTCCTTCACGTTAGTGTGATACTGACCCCATCCTCCTTCACGTTAGTGTGATACTGACCCCATCCTCCTTCAAGTTAGTGTGATACTGACCCCATCCCCCTTCACGTTAGTGTGATACTGACCCCATCCTCCTTCACGTTAGTGTGATACTGACCCCATCCTCCTTCACGTTAGTGTGATACTGACCCCATCCTCCTTCACGTTAGTGTGATACTGACCCCATCCTCCTTCACGTTAGTGTGATACTGACCCCATCCTCCTTCACGTTAGTGTGATACTGACCCCATTCTCCTTCACGTTAGTGTGATACTGACCCCATCCTCCTTCAAGTTAGTGTGATACTGACCCCATCCTCCTTCAAGTTAGTGTGATACTGACCCCATCCTCCTTCAAGTTAGTGTGATACTGACCCCATCCTCCTTCACGTTATAGAGGTGGCCAGTGTGATACTGACCCCATCCTCCTTCACGTTAGTGTGATACTGACCCCATCCTCCTTCACGTTATAGAGGTGGCCAGTGTGATACTGACCCCATCCTCCTTCACGTTAGTGTGATACTGACCCCATCCTCCTTCACGTTATAGAGGTGGCCAGTGTGATACTGACCCCATCCTCCTTCACGTTTAAGTCCAGTGTGATACTGACCCCATCCTCCTTCACGTTATAGAGGTGGCAGTGTGATACTGACCCCATCCTCCTTCACGTTATAGAGGTGGCCAGTGTGATACTGACCCCATCCTCCTTCACGTTAGTGTGATACTGACCCCATCCTCCTTCACGTTATAGAGGTGGCCAGTGTGATACTGACCCCATCCTCCTTCACGTTAGTGTGATACTGACCCCATCCTCCTTCACGTTATAGAGGTGGCAGTGTGATACTGACCCCATCCTCCTTCACGTTATAGAGGTGGCCAGTGTGGATACTGACCCCATCCTCCTTCACGTTATAGAGGTGGCAGTGTGATACTGACCCCATCCTCCTTCACGTTATAGAGGTGGCCAGTGTGATACTGACCCCATCCTCCTTCACGTTATAGAGGTGGCCAGTATGATACTGACCCCATCCTCCTTCACGTTAGTGTGATACTGACCCCATCCTCCTTCACGTTATAGAGGTGGCCAGTGTGATACTGACCCCATCCTCCTTCACGTTATAGAGGTGGCCAGTGTGATACTGACCCCATCCTCTTTCACGTTAGTGTGATACTGACCCCATCCTCCTTCACGTTATAGAGGTGGCCAGTGTGATACTGACCCCATCCTCCTTCACGTTATAGAGGTGGCCAGTGTGATACTGACCCCATCCTCCTTCACGTTATAGAGGTGGCCAGTGTGATACTGACCCCATCCTCCTTCACGTTATAGAGGTGGCCAAGTGTGATACTGACCCCATCCTCCTTCACGTTATAGAGGTGGCCAGTGTGATACTGACCCCATCCTCCTTCACGTTATAGAGGGTGGCCAGTGTGATACTGACCCCATCCTCCTTCACGTTATAGAGGTGGCCAGTGTGATACTGACCCCGATCCTCCTTCAAGTTATAGAGGTGGCCAGTGTGATACTGACCCTATCCTCCTTCACATTATAAGGTGGCCAGTGTGTACGACCATCTCCTTCAGTTTTATAGAGGTGGCCAGTGTGATACTGACCCCATCCTCCTTCACGTTATAGAGGTGGCCAGTGTGATCTGACCCATCCTCCTTCACGTTAGAGAGGTGGCCAGTGTGATACTGATCCCATCCTCCTTCACAGTTAGAGAGGTGGCCAGTGTGATACTGACCCAATCCTCCTTCACATTATAGAGGTGGCCAGTGTGATACTGACCCATCCTCCTTCACGTTATAGAGGTGGGCCAGTGTGATACTGACCCCATCCTCCTTCACGTTATAGAGGTGGCCAGTGTGATACTGACCCCATCCTCCCTTCACGTTATAGAGGTGGCCAGTGTGATACTGACCCCATCCCCTTCACGTTATAGAGGTGGCCAGTGTGATACTGACCCATCCTCCTTCACGTTATAGAGGTGGCCAGTGTGATACTGATCCCATCCTCCTTCACGTTATAGAGGTGGCCAGTGTGATACTGACCCCATCCCCCTTCACGTTATAGAGGTGGCCAGTGTGATACTGACCCCATCCTCCTTCAAGTTATAGAGGTGGCCAGTGTGATACTGACCCCATCCTCCTTCAAGTTATAGAGGTGGCCAGTGTGATACTGACCCCATCCCCCTTCACGTTATAGAGGTGGCCAGTGTGATACTGACCCCATCCTCCTTCACGTTATAGAGGTGGCAGTGTGATACTGACCCCATCCTCCTTCACGTTATAGAGGTGCCAGTGTGATACTGACCCCATCCCCCTTCACGTTATAGAGGTGGCCAGTGTGATACTGACCCATCCCCCTTCACGTTATAGAGGTGGCCAGTGTGATACTGACCCCATCCCCCTTCACGTTATAGAGGTGGCCAGTGTGATACTGACCCCATCCCCCTTCACGTTATAGAGGTGGCCAGTGTGATACTGACCCCATCCCCCTTCACGTTAGTGTGATACTGACCCATCCTCCTTCACATTAGTGTGATACTGACCCCATCCCCCTTCACATTAGTGTGATACTGACCCCATCCTCCTTCACGTTATAGAGGTGGCCAGTGTGATACTGACCCCATCCCCCTTCACGTTATAGAGGTGGCCAGTGTGATACTGACCCCATCCCCCTTCACGTTAGTGTGATACTGACCCCATCCCCCTTCACGTTAGTGTGATACTGACCCCATCCCCCTTCACGTTAGTGTGATACTGACCCCATCCCCCTTCATGTTAGTGTGATACTGACCCCATCCCCCTTCACGTTAGTGTGATACTGACCCCATCCCCCTTCACGTTAGTGTGATACTGACCCCATCCTCCTTCACGTTAGTGTGATACTGACCCCATCCCCCTTCACGTTAGTGTGATACTGACCCCATCCCCCTTCACGTTAGTGTGATACTGACCCCATCCTCCTTCACGTTAGTGTGATACTGACCCCATCCCCCTTCACGTTATAGAGGTGGCCAGTGTGATACTGACCCCATCCCCCTTCACGTTAGTGTGATACTGACCCCATCCTCCTTCACATTAGTGTGATACTGACCCCATCCCCCTTCACATTAGTGTGATACTGACCCCATCCTCCTTCACGTTATAGAGGTGGCCAGTGTGATACTGACCCCATCCCCCTTCACGTTATAGAGGTGGCCAGTGTGATACTGACCCCATCCCCCTTCACGTTATAGAGGTGGCCAGTGTGATACTGACCCCATCCCCCTTCACGTTAGTGTGATACTGACCCCATCCTCCTTCACGTTAGTGTGATACTGACCCCATCCCCCTTCACGTTAGTGTGATACTGACCCCATCCCCCTTCACGTTAGTGTGATACTGACCCCATCCCCCTTCACGTTAGTGTGATACTGACCCCATCCCCCTTCACGTTAGTGTGATACTGACCCCATCCCCCTTCACGTTAGTGTGATACTGACCCCATCCTCCTTCACGTTAGTGTGATACTGACCCCATCCCCCTTCACGTTAGTGTGATACTGACCCCATCCTCCTTCACGTTAGTGTGATACTGACCCCATCCTCCTTCACGTTAGTGTGATACTGACCCCATCCTCCTTCAAGTGCCAATTAATCTATACAAATATGGGGCAAGCATCCTATACCCGGTACACATACAGAAAATTCCCTTTACTTTTATTTGCATTTTTTTTATGTTCTCAATTTTGTTTGACAGATTGACTGTCTGACTGATTGTCTGACTGCCTGTCTGACTGCCTGTCTGACTGATTGTTGGTCTGTTTATTCCTACTTTCGTATCTTATGCTTTTTTATCTATCTTATTATATTGTACCACATAATATGCCATAAGAACAATTAATTTTCAAGTACAGTGTATTTTGGTTCAAACCAAACTCCCTATTAGCCAGATAAGTCAGTTTTTTTTCCATCTTTCCATTGATCTCATCCTATGCTTATGCCTTAATGTTGTCTCTGTAGTGTCTTCATCTTATTTATATGTTGTGTTTTGTGTATTTGCCGGCTCCATGGTGAAGGAGTTATGGATGCAGTTCGTAATCCCGATACCACGTTCGAAACACAGCAGACCTTCTTACGTTGTTTTTTTTTTATAAAATGGTATGGGTGCTGGTTGTTCAGAAAGCAATAGCAAACTACTGAATGTAAACTTGCCCAGGAATCACAAACAGCCAAAAAATACTGGGTTTGACTGCTACATCCTGTAAAGGATATGCAACTTTACATTTATTAAAATTATTTAACTAATTTTATTCATGTTATTTGCCATAAGGAAGAGTTGATGTTTTTGCTCTGCATGAAATATATTGCCTGAACTGCACAAAGTTGATTGAAATGTCTGATGTTTCTGCTAAAGCATGAAATACAGGGTGACAAAAAAAAAAACGAAACCAACAAATCTTTGAATAATTGCGAAAGTTTTGGGCATCATTGGGATGACGCAGAGGATTGGATCGAAATCAACAATGGCTCCAGCAAGATGGGCCACCCCACACACATCAAATGACTCTCTATCCTGGCTAATAGAGCGATTTCAGGGGAGACTGATCAGCATGAAGTGTAACTTGGAGTGGGCACTGCATTCACCTGACTTGAACCCCTAGATTTTATCTATAGGCATATCTCAAGGATAATGTGTACCAGAACAATCCTTAAATGACTGGTGGTGAACAGAAGGCGGTAATCACAGCAAAGATCAGGGAAATCACCATGGAGGAATTTGGTCGAGTGATTGACAATTTAGCATAATGTATGCAAGTGTGCATATTTTGGAAAGAAGATAACTATTATGCAAAGTGACCGAGGTAACTAAAACATTTGGAATTGGTTGTGCACAGAGTGAAGTTTACGTTCACCAAATTTCAAGAAATTTGCTTGACCATTGTACGATTTAATAAACTTGTTATGGGTTCTGTTTGTTTGTGTGTGTGTGTGTGTGTGTGTGTGTGTGTGTGTCTGTCTGTCTCTGTGTCTGTGTCTGTCTGTGTGTCTGTCTCTGTGTCTGTCTCTGTGTCTGTCTCTGTGTCTGTCTGTCTCTGTGTCTGTCTGTCTCTGTGTCTGTCTGTCTCTGTGTCTGTCTGTCTCTGTCTCTCTGTCTCTCTGTCTGTCACCCTGTATATTGCCTGAACTGAATAAAGTTGATTGACATTTCTGATGTTTCAATTCTCAGCCAGTGAACATGTTCCCCCCTACAGACGCAGGGTTTTACGATGTGTTTGGCAACACCTGGGAGTGGGTTGAAGATCACTTCAATGGTCTTGATGGCTTCCATACCCACTTTCTCTATGATGATTTCTCTGCTCCTTGCTTTGATGGCAAGCACAATATCATTTTGGTAAGTCATTAATTATGCATATAACTAACCGGGCATTCATTATGTATGTAAGTATGAATGTATGTCAATGTCTGCCAAATATGTGTCCATCTGTCTACCTGCCTGTCTCATAACATTGAAATATGAATTGTTTATGTTTGGTGTATGTTTACAGATTAATTTTATGTTTTTTTTTTAAATGTAAATGTAACATTCATGATATATCTGGTGTGCAAATAAGTGACTCGATGGCCGAATGTGAGACGGATCTGCATGCCCAATTTACCTTTGAAACCCCTTTGAAAATAAAGTTCACTTGTTTGTTACTCCAATTGATAAAATTGGTACACATACAAAGTGATTTTGAGCAAATTGTTGTTTAGATGTTCAGCTTTATACAGAATTGATGATTTAATTTAATCCATATTTTTCTTCTTATTCTGCCTTGTATCCCCTAATGTAGCCTTCAACCAACTCTGGCCCAGCACTCCTGTCTCTTGCTATCTCCTTGTAGCCCCTTCTATGTCCTGTCAATATTATTCGTCTGTCTCTATTTCTCTTCTAAGTATGTTTTTAGGTCTTACTCTATTTTGTTTTTCCTGTTGGTTTCAGAGAAAGAACTTTCTAGTTATACTATTAAGTTTTCTCATTAATTGGTGTCCATTTTGAATCTCTTAAATCAGGTCAGAACATTTAAGTTTACAGAGGTAATTTGATTACTGCTGAATATGAATTCATCGATAGCATCGACGCATTTCGTAATGATTTGGAGAATGCCTTCAAGAAATGTAAGCATTCAGAATTAAATATCATAATGGGTGACTTGAATGCTAAAGTTGGAAATCAACTGGATGGATGCATAGTAGGCAAATATGGACTCGAGAAACAGAATGAAAGAGCTTGCAGACTTGTAAAATGGGCAAACGAATATGATATATTTATTGGAAATACCTGGTATCATCATCACCCAAGGAGATTATGGACATGGAGGAGTCCTGACCATAAGATCAGAAATCATATTGATTACATTCTCATCAACAGAAGATTTGGAAAAGCCTTGAAAGTCGTAAAAATGATACCTAGCGCAGAATGCTACAGTGTCCATAGATTAATCATAAGTGTTATATAATATAAAATTAAAGATGGTTAAATATACACCAAGAAACAAAAAAAAGGTGATCTACGTGCAATGAAGAGTGAGGAGATAAAAAATCAATTCAATGTTGAGATTTTTTTTAAAAAGCAGGGTTAGGATCGGCTAGCCTCTCTCAGGAGGGATGAAAAGTGAAAATTAGTAGCCTGCCAATGACCCGCAGACTACACAAGTCAACCCCACCTCCATGTGGTGTAGACCCGGGTGCCATGACCTCGAGGTCATGGACAAGTGGGGCTATGGCTCGCCAGGGGAGACAGACTTCCATTGGTCAGATTTTTTCGTCCAGCAACTGGACTAGCAAGCCGGCAGGGGATTCTTTTCCTGCTCGAAGAAAACACAATAAGCATAAACAGACTGATCCAAATGGTAATAGACATGGTAATGTTGAAGGAAAACGAGACAGACCAGGATTATAAAAATAGGCATTCTTACCGTCTGTGGTTTTAATAATAAAGAAGAAGAACTGATAGAAACAATGGAAAAGAGGAAAATTGGAGTGATGGGACTAGCAGACTCCAGAATAAAAAGGAAGGGATGCATGGAGATCCACCAAAGTTATACGGTCATATACTCCGGAGTGGAACAAGAAAAAGGGCAAGACACAGTGTAGGAATAATCATTGAACCAGGGCTAGCAGGAAGAATACTAGAAATAAAATATTTATCAGAAAGAATTATAATGGTGAGAATAAAACAACAGACAACTACTACAAATGTACAAATAAGTAGTGTAACGTTGGGCCCATCCCCGGTTTTGTGGATCTTATATATTTCAATCAAATCTCAATCCTGAGATTTTTTTTTCTGCATATCCTTTACAATATACATACAGACTTACAAGCACTTAGAATCAGTGACTGGCAAGAGAAAGTCAACCAGAGAGATGAATGGAGACGGATTGTATCTGCAGCAAAGAACCTCAATGGCTCGGAACGCTGAAGAAGAAGAAGAAGAAGAAGAAGAAGAAGAAGAAGAAGAAGAAGAAGAAGAAGAAGAAGGAGAAGATATCCTTTACAGGACATCGCTGTCAACATAAGCATCTTTCAGCAGATCGTTAATTTCTTGGCAGTATTACATTCAGTAGTTTGTATTTTTTTTCTGAGCGGCCGGTTCACATACCCTGTAAGTTATCAATGCGGCGAGAACCGCTACCAATTTTCATGCAGGTTATATTCCTCATGTGTTTATCTGGGATTACGGAGAAGGGCGTTAACTGCTAGCCAAGGAGACTGGCCATCGATCTGGATCCACAAAGGAAAAGCTAACTCTTCACTTAAAAGGCGTTGTCTAAATGACTTAACAGGGGTAGTATAGTGACCTGTTTTCTATCTTCAAAAGAAAACCGTAAATATTAACATATTGTGGGTTATTATTGGTTGCAGTTTGTAATCACTAACATTATACATTATAGAAACAGCATCATCAGATGCATGTTTAGGTGTACGTATTAAGATTACAGGGGTACGTGGATAGGGTCAGTGGTGTTGAGGTGCTATAGTTGTTAAGTCCAGAGGTTGGGATGTCTCAATCATGAGGGTATCGAGCTAGCTGCTCTGGGTAGAATTTGCTGGGTGGGATGGGTATGATTTATGTGCTTATCGACTGTGTCTAGTGTTGGCGTGGAAATTAAAAATGCCATGTTAGTGAGCGTTTCAAATATCAGTCCTCCCACACTTCGTTTCCTAGTGTCTAGTAGGAATGATTACATCATACCGTCATCACCCCTCACTATACCAATACATCATTCAAGAAACATTTTGTTTTTACTTTACAAATACAAGCAAGGAAACCGACAACCTCGTGACTCGCACACAAGGTGGTCAGTTTAATGATGCAGTCATACCTACAACACACTAGGAAACAGAGGATGAGACCGGCCACATAAATGATGGATAATTGAAATTACAGAGACATGGGAAAATTGATATATGAAGTCCACACACGGACACTCTCCCGCTGTTTATGCTCCACCTCAACAACGGTACAAGAGGAACCTGATGAGATGAGATGATTTTTAAAAAAAACTGTTATTTACTGCCTATAGTACCTTGCAGTGTAGGGCAGGACTGAGGAATTAAGGCCACCTGGCTAGTGCGGTCGCCGCGAACTGTGCAGGTTAGGAACATAGAGATAAAGAACAGAATTGATGCATTGTCTGATATGGAAATATTATTTCAAGATGTCAGCAACCAATGGGAAATATTAAAGAAATCAGTCAACCAAGCTGCAAAAACAACTATCCAAAAATTAAGATGATGGGGCGTAAGAAATGGATGGCTGAAGACTTCTTAAAACTTATGGAAATAAGAAGAAATAACAAACATAACCATGAAAAATATGAAGAGATTCACAGGAAAATTAGGAAACTGTGTAAAGAGGTAAACGAATCATGGCTTGAGAAAAATTGCAGGGAAATTGAAAACCAACACAACACCCGGAATACCAAATTAATGCACAAAATAATTCACGACATCACTAATAATAGAACACACACATCAAAGGGTTGCCTAAAACCCAAAGATGGCAAAATCATAATAGAAAATGATCAGATTTTACATGCGTGGTCAGATTATGTGAAACACGTTTATGATGATACAAGAGAAGAACAGTATGATGTTCGGAATAAAAATGAAGGACCATCAATTTTGAAGATGGAAGTTCAGAATGCTCTTAATCATATGACAGCCGGCAAGACCCCAAGCCGATTAGTGCTATCTGGTCTTTTCCTCACCTCTTGATTTGTAATAATGTCTAGTTCTTTCCCTAAGCTCCGCATTAGTGATTCCATCATACCAAGTTAGTTATTCTATTATATTCAGTGTGTGTATTAGCTAGGGTGTTACACTGACAATGGCATAGGTAAGCATGGTTGGAAGAGGGTTTGATGCCAGTTTTCATGGCTTGCTACAGGAGGAAAAGACTGGCCACCATTTTCTCTGTGAACTGAGGCCTACAAAAATATTATGTTCCTAACACTTCACATACCCACAGGCCAAGTTCCTGCTTTGGGGCTTGTTCATTTTTATTAATCTCTATAACCCTGTTATGTAACTGTCGCTCAGTTCTACCTATTAGACAGTATGTAGACTGAGCGACAGTTACATTGCAGGGTTTCGGAACACATTCCGAATTGGTTGGACAAGATACTACAAACAGAAGATGGTAGCCTAGGCAGGCCAACACACCAGAACAGTCCAGCTTCATCGGTCGTGAGACATGTGCTCGAGAGCGGCCACATGGTTGAAAGAAACAGTGCCTTCAGCGTGTTGTTCAACACACAAAGTAGTCAATTGTTAAAGTTTGCTGAAGCTATAATAATCAACCTTCGTAAGCCATCCGTGTGCAAGCAGAAAGACATGTTAGTCAGTTTAAAATTACCGTGGTAGACAATCGACATTACTGTGCGAACATGTGTATATTTCAGTTTGAAGGATTTATCTAGTTAATTCACGTAAGTTGTGTGATTTCTGCAGTATGTACCTGACGAGATGCAGCGAAATATGCCAGGCAATAAATCGTGCAATCTATTGTTTGTGTCTTCGTTATTCAAATTCATCATGGGAAAACATTGTTTTGAGTTTGCTAATTGTTTGTAGTTTATATCATTTAGTTGTTCCCCATGTTTCTTATGCATAAAGCAGTGCTGATTTGTTTCAGTGTTAAACATTCTCAGTTTGGTAAATAAAGGATTGTTTTACACATCTTGAGATGGGTGTGTGGTAATGGTAAAGCAAAGAACCCTGTTTTACACACTTCAGGTGTATCAGGCATATGGTGCTTGACCCATATTTCAATAGACCAATCAGCACTTCAGGGGAGATGTGGTCAAGGTCATGCTGGCTGCCTTCACTTTCACAAGTTCCCATTTTAGGCCAGGGCAATCTGGGAGCCTGCAAGCTCTGCGGCAAAAGGGTTACAAACACAATCCTGCATACCACGTTCGAAACACAGCTGTGGACGATTTGGAAGCGGACCGTCTTTTTGCGTTGGTTTTCGGTCAATGGTATGGGTGCCGGTGCTTCAGAAAGCAATAGCAAACTACTGAAGGTAAACTAGCCAAGAAATCACAAACAACCCAAAAATGCTGAGGTTGACTGTGATGTCCTGTAAAGGATATGCAACTAACTTTATCTGAGAGCCCAGGCCAATTTTAAAAGTCTGCCTTGATGTGAATTAGATTTAAGTATATGTTGCTAGTGCCTGTTTTTAGAGAGAAATCGAAAACATGACCACCAAGCCTTTGTTAATTGTCTCTGGAGCTTAGTTTTATTTTGGTAAATTATTCACATTTTTTTTCTCTGCCTTTTCTAAACTGCTGGACATATTCACTGCTCTCCTGTCATACCTTTTAGGGAGGTTCTTGGATTTCAACTGGCGATGAAGCATCAAGGTTTGCCAGATATGCCTTTCGCAGACACTTTTTCCAGCATTGTGGCTTTAGACTTGCAAGAAGTCTGGATAACCAGATAGACCTTCCAGCGAGAGTTGTTGATACTGAAGTCTTTGTTCTGGGTACTGGAGTACAAGGTTGGTGCATACAATCTAATGAAACTGTTAATTACACAAGCACATAAATGAAAATCAAGGTAGACAAAATCTATTAGTGTAATGGTTATTTATCATACTCTTATCCTTCTTCTTGGGGGTCTCCATGGTGAAGTGATCAAGCTGTCTAGCTAGCACTCTGAAGGCCATGGGTTAGTTTTTGGACTGTCATTCAGACTACAAGTGCAATTTTATTTGGAGATTCCTGGAGGTTATTGCTGGAGCTAGGAAGTTTGTACTCCATGTGATGCTCTCACGAGGTGGGGGAGAAACAGCACCAAATAGGATCAAATCCAATGCAGTGAAGCTAATCCATTCATCTTTAACCTTTTCTTCCTCTGTCATGACCCTTCAATACTCACTGTGTCTCCTTATAACATGACCCTGCAATTCTCCCTGTCTCTCCTTATAACATGGCCCTCCAATTCTCCCTGTCTTTCCTTATAGCATGATCCTCCAATTCTCTGTCTCTCCTTATAACATGATCCTCCAATTCTCTGTCTCTCCTTATAACATGATCCTCCAATTCTCCCTGTCTCTCCTTATAACATAACCCTCCAATTCTCCCGGTCTCTCCTTATAACATGGCCCTCCAATTCTCTGTCTCTCCTTATAACATGATCCTCCAATTGTCCCCGTCTCTCCTTATAACATGATCCTCCAATTCTCCCTGTCTCTCCTTATAACATAACCCTCCAATTCTCCCTGTCTCTCCTTATAACATGGCCCTCCAATTCTCCCTGTATTTACTTATAACATGATCCTCCAATTCTCCCTGTCTCTTCTTATAACATGGCCCTCCAATTCTCCCTGTATCTACTTATAACATGATCCTCCAATTCTCCCTGTATCTACTTATAACATGATCCTCCAATTCTCCCTGTCTCTCCTTATAACATGGCCCTCCAATTCTCCCTGTATCTACTTATAACATGATCCTCCAATTCTCCCTGTATCTACTTATAACATGGCCCTCCAATTCTCCCTGTATCTATTTATAACATGATTCTCCAATTCTCCCTGTATCTATTTATAACATGATCCTCCAATTCTCCCTGTATCTACTTATAACATGATCCTCCAATTCTCCCTGTCTCTCCTTATAACATGGCCCTCCAATTCTCTGTCTCTCCTTATAACATGGCCCTCCAATTCTCTGTCTCTCCTTATAACATGGCCCTCCAATTCTCCCTGTCTCTGCTTATAACATGGCCCTCCAATTCTCTGTCTCTCCTTATAATGTGATCCTCCAATTCTCTGTCTCTCCTTATAACATGATCCTCCAATTCTCCCTGTCTCTCCTTATAACATAACCCTCTAATTCTCCCTGTCTCTTCTTATAACATGGCCCTCCAATTCTCTGTCTCTCCTTATAACATGGCCCTCCAATTCTCCCTGTATCTACTTATAACATGATCCTCCAATTCTCCCTGTCTCTCCTTATAACATGGCCCTCCAATTCTCTGTCTCTCCTTATAACATGATCCTCCAATTCTCCCTGGCTCTCTTTATAACATGGCCCTCCAATTCTCTGCCTCTCCTTATAACATGGCCCTCCAATTCTCCCTGTCTCTCCTTATAACATGGCCCTCCAATTCTCTGTCTCTCCTTATAACATGGCCCTCCAATTCTCTGTCTCTCCTTATAACATGGCCCTCCAATTCTCTGTCTCTCCTTATAACATGGCCCTCCAATTCTCTGTCTCTCCTTATAACATAACCACCCAATTCTCCCTGTCTCTCCTTATAACATGGCCCTCCAATTCTCTATCTCTCCTTATAACATGGCCCTCCAATTCTCTATCTCTCCTTATAACATGGCCCTCCAATTCTCTGTCTCTCCTTATAACATAACCACCCAATTCTCCCTGTCTCTCCTTATAACATGGCCCTCCAATTCTCTGTCTCTCCTTATAACATAACCACCCAATTCTCCCTGTCTCTCCTTATAACATGGCCCTCCAATTCTCTATCTCTCCTTATAACATGGCCCTCCAATTCTCTATCTCTCCTTATAACATGGCCCTCCAATTCTTTGTCTCTCCTTATAACATGGCCCTCCAATTCTCTGTCTCTCCTTATAACATGGTCCTCCAATTCTCTGTCTCTCCTTATAACATGGCCCTCCAATTCTCTGTCTCTCCTTATAACATGGCCCTCCAATTCTCTGTCTCTCCTTATAACATAACAACCCAATTCTCCCTGTCTCTCCTTATAACATGGCCCTCCAATTCTCTGTCTCTCCTTATAACATGGCCCTTCAATTCTCTGTCTCTCCTTATAACATAACCACCCAATTCTCCCTGTCTCTCCTTATAACATGGCCCTCCAATTCTCCCTGTCTCTCCTAATAACATGGCCCTCCAATTCTCTGTCTCTCCTTATAACATAACCACCCAATTCTCCCTGTCTCTCCTTATAACATGGCCTTCCAATTCTCCCTGTCTCTCCTTATAACATGGACCTCCAATTCTCCCTGTCTCTCCTTATAATATGACACCCCAAATCTCTCTCTCTCTCTCTCTCTCTCTCTCTCTCTCTCTCTCTCCTTCTCTCTCTCTCTCTCTCCTTTTAGCATGACCCTCTAATCCTTTCTGTCATGTGATATTTTAAAACGTTGAAGTTACTTAAATAATTATTTACTGTCTCTCTTTCTGCCTACATTTTCTTTCTGTTTTCCTACCGGATCTCTTGCATAATGTTTTCCCAAACATGGTTAATTACTATAAACTGTCCTACTGCTGATATGTCATATGAATTGCATTTGTCATGTCCTTATGGCTTTGATGAGTTTTCTTGTAACTCCTGCGGCTGTCAGGACCTCTGCGTTTATTTTTGTCTATGTTCATGACATTCTCATCATTCTTCTAAAACAATCACATCTCCACGGCTTCCTGTTTCTTCATTTCCTTACTCATTGTCTAGCATACAGAAAAATATCCCATACATAACCTTTCACTGAGCAGATAGCCTTTCACGTAACCTTTCACTGCACACTTAACCTTTCACTGTGCACATAATTGTTCACTGTACACATTACCTTTCACTGTGCACATAATTTTTCACTGTACACATAACCTTTCACTGAGCACATAACATTTCACTGTGCACTTAACCTTTCACTTTACACGTAACCTTTCACTGCACACATAACCTTTCACTGAACACATAACCTTTCACTACACACATAACCTTTCACTGAGCACATAACCTTTCACTGAGCACATAATCTGTCACTGCACACGTAACCTTTCACTGTGCATGTAATCTTTCACTGCACACATAATCATTCACTGCACACATAATCATTCACTGCACACATAACCTTTCACTGAGGACATACTGAGCGAATTTATCATATTAGATTTTGTATTTGTATTTTGAAAATTCATTGATATGTGAAATTTATCATATAAGATTTAGGTGAAATGTTATAGAATTATGAAAATTGACTGGTGTACACAATTTTACTTGTCAGTGGGAAAATGTTATTAAATATATATTTTGACATTTGAATAATATTTTAAATTCTTTTATTACCTCTTAGTAAACCCACTCAAATTTGCACTTTTATAATGCCATTTTTGCATGAGTACATTTCAGGTCTCGATTGGTAATAGTAATTTTAAGCTCTATGCTTTTGAAATACTCTTTTTTAGTTCTCCTCTCCCCCTCTGTCTTTCTATCACCTCTCTCTGTGTCTCTCTCACATTATATCTCCTCCTCCCCCATCTCTCTCTCTCTCTCTTTCTCTCTTAAAGTTCAAGGAATTCACAACATTAGTCTCAGGAACCACATCTCTGTTGCTTCCATTTCTTCGTAATTTGTTCATTTACATTCCAAGATTCACGGGCATACACCAAACTAGATTCTACATAGCATTTCAGCACTCTCTTTCTTACATTCAGTGATAATGACTTATTGCATAAGATACTCTTCATTTTATGAAATTCAGCTTTTGCTTGCCCTATTTTGCTCTTAATCTCTGTTGTACATCTTTCATCTGATGTTATAATTACCCTTAGGTATTTAAATTTATCCACCTGGTTAAGCTTGTTCCCTTCTATTATCTCACTTTTTAATGTCACCTTTTTCTTTGAAATAACCATCATATCTGTATTCTTGATAATCAATAAGAGTCCTTTCTTTGCACCCTCTATTACTACAATGTCCAAAAATTGTTGCAGATCTTTTGCATTTTCTGCCACCTATAATGTATCATCTGCATAGCGTAGATTATTTATAATTTCCAATTACTATTTCTGTGTACATAGTTTTAACATCCCAGTTGTCAATTCTAGACATTTTCCTAGGTGAAATGGCAAGGATCCAGACTCCTTGTGGCTTTCTCTGCATCGCATCATTCTTTTTTCTAGATGAGCATCCTTTCATCTTGGTTGACCGAGTTATTCTTCTTTCCTGAAGTTTAGACTTAATTCATGGTTAGTTGCATCTGGCAGCTAAAGTTTTATACAGGATAGAGTAGCCAGCCCCACACGAACCCTCATTATTTGCTTCTTATGGTATACATTGTAGTTTGCTTCCCATAGATTCACGGCAACATGGGTGAGCATCATTTACTAATTAAAATGTCTAGTGTACTTAAAAGGTTTGCGTGTTTGTTATCTGGTGTGTTCTTTTATACTTGTATTCTTTCTAATTTTATGAGGGTACATCAATGCCTTTACATTAGTCAACTGTACATTTTATCGCTTCTTTGCAGCCAATAGAATCTATCTGAACAATAAAGTGAATGTGCAGTTTGTCCCAAGCACCAACACAGTCTACCTCTACGATACCTTGGATACATTGGAAGGCATTCTTGAGCTAGAGTTTGGCTTCCGAGACAGTTTTGTGTCATCTGTTGCCAGCCTTTGTTGCAGCTACTGTAAGCACAATACTTTACCCCAAAACTCTGCTGTTCATTTTGGTGCTGCTACAGGCCGAGGCTCTTTTGAGCTCAGTAAACATTTTAATAAGGTAATTTAATAGTGAAGTAATTAGAACAGGTCGATAGTGAAGTCAGTAGAACTATTCAGCAGTGAAGTCAGTAGGACAGTTCAGCACTGAAGTCAATATAACTGTTCAGCACTGAAATCAATAGGACTGTTCAGCAGTGAAGTCAGTAGGACAGTTCAGCACTGAAGTCAATATAACTGTTCAGCACTGAAATCAATAGGACTTTTCAGCAGTGAAGTCAGTAGGACAGTTCAGCACTGAAGTCAATATAACTGTTCAGCACAGGAAGTCAATAGAACAGTTCAGCAGTGAAATCAGTAGAACAGTTCAATAGTGAAATCAATAGAACTGTTCATCAGTGAACTCAGTAGAACAGTTCAGCTGTGTAGTCAATAGAACTCTTCAGCAGTGAAATACACAGGTATATGTGTTCATGCATCTCCACAACCAACAATCAAAATTAGAGAACATGTGTTGCATTTGGGGAAACATGTTGATGTGGTGGGAAACGAGCAGGTGGACAGATTGGCTGGATCATGCACCACTTGGTGGCGTATTGGTGCATGATAAAGTAGATGTGGTTGAGGCCCTTTGGAATTGTGTATATAGTGCAGAATAACAGATAGATTAACATGATTTTGCAAGAACAGAGGATCCGGCTGACACTCCAAACTCCAAGGAAAGACCAGATGGACAAATAATCAGACTACTGATGGTACCATTAGTGTTGGGAATCTTCGCTGGCTGTTGCAGCTGAGGACGGAGCACGTATTGGATTGGCCCAGGTGCTGTGATGTCAGTTCTAGACTCATCTTACCTCAACGCATATCCTCAGATATCGGTCCTTGTTTTTCTGGATCATTTCTGCCATCCCAACATCCTAGTGCATCCAGCATAATTTCTCTTGGTATGCCTATGCCTTTACTACTGCTGATTTTTCCAGTTTTTGCAGTGTTTTCCAATATCTCTCTTTTCATTGCATGATTAAATAATAATCCTTGTATTTCTTATATCTGGACATAGTGTGAAATTCCCTGGTTAAAAGCAAAAACCAGATGTCCTATTAATAACAAAATCAACCTGTAATTATTACACAGAATTATGTGAAACCTGAAAACTTAATGAGCAAGACTGAGGTATGAGTGGTGAAATATAATATTGAAATATCACTCAGGATTACTTACCATGGCAACTGTTCTTTATCTGTGAGCAGGACTAAAACATCTAAATTAGGGTAGTTCCACTTAGTTCACTCATTCATTCATTCATTCAGTAGTACGTCCCTTGCAGAACTTCCCTCCCATAACAACCAGCCAGAAAACTTCTCAGTCATAAGCAAGATGACCTGTGTCTGATGCACCCATCTGGTCTGATATACCCATCTGGAGATCATCTGCCACATCCTGCACCCATCTTCTCTTTGGCCTTCCTCTTCTTCTCTTCTCAGGCATATACCCCTCCATGATTGTTCTCTCCAAACTTTCATGACATTTCAAGTGACCAAAATATTTCAATTTTCTTTGTTTTATCGTCTTTAGTAGCCAATCTTCTTCAGTATTCAGCTCTTATCATATGGATGTATTTGTTCTTTTCTATATCCAAGGTATTCTTAGAACCCATCTGTATCATTTATATTCAAAGGCATTTATGCGCTGTTCAACTTGATTAGCAGGGTAGGGATATCCCCTGTCAAATGATGTAAGATGCCTCCATTCCTCCGTTAGCCTTGGGCAAGGTGGAGTACCCATTTAGCTCCCCCATCAGGGTTATGTGAAGCCATGGAAGCAGGTGATGGATGGAGTGTGAGAGCAGCTGACAGATTGTTGTTGGTTATGGTCTGCACTCTGCGTGGAGAGACAGATGATCTCATCAGTAGGGACAATGGCTATGGTCATTGACTAGTAAAGTCACTGTCCTGAAGGAAAGCAGTGGCAAACTACCTTCTGCAAAACTTGCCAAGAAACCTTCTTCTTTCGCTTGGTGTAATTGTGTGGCATCCTGAATTCTGTGGTGCACCTCCTGGCTGGTTGCATCCGTCTTCAGCACCTTTCCTTTGCTAGAGCAGACTGTGGTCTTACTAGAGTTTAGATGTGTAGGCGTGCACACACGTGTCTGCGCATGCATGTACGTGCATACACATCTAGAGCGTACTGGTTATTTTTCAGTGCCAGAGACTCACCGCCACCCCTTCTCCTGTTAGTTTAAACAGTTCCGCCATGTGAAAGCCAGGAGTTTGACTTTTGCTGCAGAGGTGCTGAATGCACAAACCTTGGGGTATTTATGCAAGGTTGGGCGCTCTGCGCCCCCAGCTACATAACAGCAACATTTGGAGCCACCAAGAAACCTAAACCCTATCAGGTTGGTTATAGGTTTCAGAAAAGGTTTAAAGGTGAGGATCGACTTCATAGCACTGGTTTTATCCTATATGGCCCAGTCTCTTTCTGCAGGGTGGCCTGCTGAAATGTCGCACAAAACACAAACTCCATAACTCCATTCATGACCCCCAGGAGTCTCAAAGAAATCTGCATTGATTTACGAAATGACATAGCTCAGAATTGAACTAACAATCGTTGGAGCATGAGGCAGGCAGATTAACCACTTCACCATGTAAACCCTTTGGTTCATGCATGCTGAACCTTTATTATGTAAAATAGCACACATATTAATTAGTTATTTTTAACACTGAGTTTCTATAGGTTGTTGGTGTTGAATTGTGTGGCCGACTCATTGACACAGCCATGCGTCTGCAATCTGGAGAGCCAGTAACATTGAAAGACGGAAATGTGATTACACTTGATGAAGGCTATAACCTGGACAGAATTGTGTTTAAACAAGTGAGTATTTGAAAACCAATAGTAGCTTACATATATGTGTAGGCGCATGTGGGTGGGCGCACACGTGTGTTGGTGGGTGCACTTGTGTGTGGGTGGGCGCGCTCATGTGTGGGTGGGTGTGCATGTGGGTGGGGCATATGTGCACATGGGTGAGGCATGTGTGCGCACGTGAGTGGGCACCTGAGCATGTGGATGGGCATAGTGCGCATGGACATGTGCGTGGTTGGGTGGGTGCATGCACATGGGTGAGGGTGCCTGCATGGGTGGGGTGTGGCCATGGTCGTTTGCGTGCATGGGTGTGTAGTGCATGTGCGGTTGGGCACACGTGTGTTGGTGGGTGCGCACACATGTGTGGGCGAGTGCAGGGTTGGGTGCGCACACGTGGGACGTGTGCACACATGCTGGAGGCGCACACATGCAGGTGTGTTTGAACAATGCAGTCCATAAAGTAACCTATGACCTTCATAGCCCGAGGCAGCTGTCTAGACTACTCTGCCACACAGACCCTTCACAAATGCCTAGAAAACTGTAGCAAAGACACAGAGAACACAGACAATATTTTGAGATTATAACAATAAGTGAAACATAAACTATGGAGGGAGGTGTACAGGGGAAGGAGAGAAGAGAAAGACCACAACTCAGATGTGTGTGTGAGTTAGTTAGTTAGCTAGCTAGCTAGTTAGTTAATTCATCTTGACACCTGGGAGACTGCTCCCAAAGACCAAAATTAGTGGTGTACATCATTATGCAAAAGTGCAGTCACTTGTGAAGCAACCAGGACTGCAAGAGCTGTGAAGAAGAGGCTGGGCAGAAAAACCACTGCAGGAGATCCTCCTCCTGGAACGTCAAGCATTCTTTGCCCACATTGTCAAAGAACATTTTGAGCCAACATAGGCCTTATCAGCCATCTTAGAATCCATGGCTCCTTACTTTCAACCCCACTGGATGAAATGAATGGTCATCATCATTCTTGATGGACAAACAACATGGTTAGTTAGTTAGTTAGTTAGTTAGTTAGTTAGTTAGTTAGTTGGGATATCATTCTTGCACTCCAGGCACGCCCAAAGGTGCTAAGATCCTCTTACCCACCTCCTCCACCAAACCATATTCATCTGGCGGCTAATGGTGCCAGTTCTATGTTTGTTGACGAGGCCCCCTCATTCTCTTGATGTGCCTCTCGTGTCTGGCCATGCCAGTTCTAGCTTTGAAGTCTCTCATTCTGGACAACAATGTGGATTCAGTGCACTTTACTCATATACATGTGATAGATAATTTACACATAACAGCAAAAGAGGCGGGACATTTGACTTTGATAGAGAGAAATTTTGAAAGACTCGGGAGCCAAAGTTCAGCAAATGACAAACCACTGGATGATGATGATGAGACAACATGAGTTAAAGTAGCAATTGGGGTCATGTTGGTTAGTCTAACAGACGGTAAGAACAATATATGCAAATAGAAAACATCAAATACAACACATGGTAAGTTGCTTAGTGCTGAATGAGTTAAATTAATTGGAGTTAGTTGCAGTGTATGGGTTAAGTGTAATGTATGGGTTTAGTGCACTGAATAAATTATATGCACTGTATGAGTAAGGTGCACTGAATGAGTTAAGTGCATTAACTTGTGTATTTGACGATTGCCTTTAAAGAGCACTCACTATATTTTAATTTATTAAAACTGATGATTTTCTTTTAGCTGACGTGGATCCCAAATGAGATTGACAGCCATGACCTTGTTCTCGTCACCCACCTGGATCGTGCACAAAATCCTAAAGGTACATCTATGTATCCTCTTTTTTTTCAGTCCTGATAATATTGTGTTTACAAAGCATTATCTTCATTGTCTTTCTGCTGTACTACTCATTCAACACGTTTATATTTTCAATAGATCTGTTATTGTTTGATGTAGTATCCTACTTACATTATGGACCCCTTCACACCTCTACTGCACGGGTTTCACTGACTCTGCCTCTTGAAATGCCTCTTGAAAATTGGTGCACTCACTCTCTTGGTCTTCCCCGTTTTCTTTTCCCTACTGGTGACCATATGAGGGCTTGGTAGGGGAGTCTTGACTTGTCCATTCTGAGTACATGGCCGATGTAGTTCCAACGGCGTCTTCTTATGAAATTGGATACTGTATCTTGCTTAGTCTCTTGTCTTATTTGCGAATTGGTTCTGAAGTCTGTCCAGTGGATGTTTAGAAGTCTTCTAAGACATTTGTTCTCAAAATTGTCTAATTTTTTATCTAAAGCTACCGTTGATTTCCAACTTTCACATCCATACGTTAACACTGGAATCACACAAGAGTTGAAGATTTTAAGTTTTGTGTGTTTGCTGAGTGTCTTTGACTTCCAGATGTTTGACAGTTTATTGAAGGCACTAGATGCCAGTGCGATTCTAGATGATATTTCTGGTGTTGAGTCCCCTGTAGATGACATTTTGCTTCTTAGGTATGTGAAGCTGTTCATAAATAAATTAACATATACTGTTTACTGTTCATGGAAGTAGAAGAATAAGTAGAGATCCAATTGATATTCATGTGTATTAAGTGGCCTCAAGGGGTTGCCCAATTAATATTTCTGTGTATTAAAGTGGAGTCAAAGTGTTCTCCAGTTGATATTTCTGTGGATTAAATTAATCTCTACTTCTTTCTTCTGCTTCTGTAAGAGCGAAACAATACATGACATGTGAATTTATTTATGAACTGTCTTAGTGGCCTCAATGTGTTCCTCAACTATTTCTGTTGAATACCTTTTCCTAAAAGTCTGCTGAAACACCTTCAGGAACTGAGAGTCAATACTAATGTGCCATTTTTGTCTTTGACTAAAAATACAAGACTAAACTTATTCTTTTAAAAACTGATGGCTGTGACCTTGATAACTGATAACCTGTCCCCAAGGAGTGTCCAACATATGCAGAATATAGAAAAGTATGTTGGCCTACACCCACTCCATTTGAAGACAAACTCACTGGGGATCTCAACAAACTTATGTTTACATTTGCTTTCTTTGCATTTATGGATATTAACGTGAAGGTGAATGAAGAATCAACCCTTTTGGGAACTTACCTTTTCAAGACCATATCACCTATACAGTGCCAGGTAGTTTTTAAAACTATAGGGCTAGTACCAAATGTCTATTTGGCCTCACGGCTTGTCAATGTGTCCTTCACTATACTGTACTGTTGTATTTACCAGTGTATCATTAAAAACCTCTCAAATTCACTCTGCTCATTTATATTAGATGTCTTGAACATGTTCTCAACACACAATAAAACATCAATAACTGCAGCAACTATCATAACACAATTTGTGCCTTTGTTGATCTGCCAGAGAGGTTTTGTTCCAGTCTATGATATAACAGTTATATTCTCAAGAAGTCACTAGCATTGAAGCTGCCTCATTTTTTTTTCTTTTTACTTCACAGCCACGAGTTAGAAACCTTTTGCCTTGTGCAGTTTCCTCTAATGTGAGACCTAGTGTGAGACATCAGTAATCTAATCCCTTGGTCACCTACACTAAAAAGCAAACAAACAAGTAAACAATCAACTTAAAACAGCTGTAAACCACACATTCTATGCTGCTGAACGAATTATGAGATATAACACCACTTCGATACCTACCCCATCTGTGAAAGAACCATTATCTCTAAACATTAGATCAAACTGCATTTATCAATTCCAGTGGGATGCCCAGCGACTTACTTGGGTAGAACGGAAAGACAATTAGCAAAGTCAAGTAGCTGAACATGTACTAGTGTGGGTGGGAAAGAGAGTTAATCATTATTCGGGAATCTCTGTGCAGTCGACAGGTCATAAAATGTCGAATTTGACCATCATGGCACATTTACTGATTAGCAATCATACAGTTAACAAGCAATCTGCATTTTGCATACTTATTCTATGAACAGTAATCAATTGCTCAAATATATCGAAGCAATGATGTACATATTATTTTAGTCAAAAGTGTCATTAATTTTTTCATATTACATGATGTATAAATCATTGTGTTGGAATCACAGCAGTATGCACCTGGACGATAATGTTGTGAAATATTCCAGGCAGAAAATTGTGCAATATTTTTATGTTTAAATATAACAACTGTATTGCAATCATCATGTCGCAGGTCCTTCACAGAATGTTATTCATTGCGGTCCGACTAAAAGTTTGTCCATCGTTTGCCAATTCCTGTCTGATACATTTTCATAGCCAAGGTGACCGCTGACTGACTATGCCTCTTCTTCCAGAAACTATGCCTCTCATCACCATTCTTTTCAAACCACTGTGATATTTAATGTGGTCAACGTATTTCGGCTTTAAAGACATTAAAATGTTTATGAGTCGGCTTTCTTTGATGTGTGGTAATGGTGAAATAAATAGTCTAAGTTTCAATTGTGCTGTTTTTACAAGCATTTCCACAATTGTTATTACTTTCACTCCAATGCACTCTGCATATGAGCTGAAGAACTTTTCTTTAATTTTATGACAAGGAATATGATCTCCAATTATGTTAACTTTATCTGTCCCAAACAATGCAGCATGTGTGATTAGTTAGTCTTGTGCATGAATCATGTTGTTTGTGATTGTACTTCTTACTTATAGTCAGAGCACACTTTAAAAGTCTGACAATGCATTTATTATTTAACCAGTCTATACACTTCATCCCTGTAGAAATAATACATTTATGGTTTTATGTTAGTGTTATTGTCCTCGCTGGGCAGTTGCAATGACCTTCTGACACTTAAAGCAATAAGTTCATAGCATCTGATTACATAATTCCTACATGCAATTTCAGCATGGCTGCTTCGTTTGTGGGAGATCACAAAACCACATGGATTGATTGCCATTGGCTCAAAAGATGGGACCTGGAATAAAGATACATTGGAACAGTTTCTAAATTACAGGTTGGTCCTTTTTACAGATTGCTACAACAAATTCCTGCATTTGTTGGCTGTTCGTGATTTTTTTTTTTAAAGACAGTTTTACATTCTGAATAGTTAGTTAGTTAGTTAGTCGACAGATCATCCTCATTGCACATCGAACCATTCAGTCCATAAGTGCTCGGATCCCCTCCTCAGCAAATCCCGCAACGTGTAGCGGCTAACGACGCCAGTTCTGTGTTGGTTTATCAATCTTCTTTGGCTTCCTGCGTAGTGTTCTTGTTTGGCCACCCCTCTTTTAATTTGCTGCTCTCGCAGTCTGGCCATTGTTGTAGATTCACAGTCATCACTTGGTTCTCGCAAAAGTCTTACTTCTCGTAGAGCATTCAGAATGTCGGCCTGGTCCATGGCTCGTCCGCCCTCCACAGTAGCCTCACCTGCGAGCTTGTCAGCCCGCTCATTTCCGTGTACTCCCGCATGCCCTGGCACGAAGATGAAACTAATCTTTGCCAGTCGAGACCGCTCCAGAGGCAGCAACCATTCTCTTCGGATCGACCCCTCCTCTATCCTCTTGATCATGTTCATTGAGTCGCTAAGGAAACAAGCCCTAGTGAATGTCTGTGTCTCGAGCCATGTTATTGCTTTACTTACTGCCATGACTTCCATGGTCAGGCTACTTGTGGTTTCAGTGAAAGCACCAGAGTCCTCCTTCACAATTCTCCCTCCGGCTCCGAGCTGTAAAGGCCCATGAGCTTCTCACATGTCGGACGACCGACCCATCTGTGTAGATGACCGCGTCACCGTCTAGCGAATTCTCGAAAATCAACGCTTGTACTTCAGCCTCAACAGCAGCCGGATTTTCTTGTCTGCATTTTCTATCTAGTTGGATGCAAACTGAAAAGGATGTGCAGAAGTCTGTTGGCACTTGCACCCACTCCTCGCCAGGTTCTAAGTCCTCAAGTGAACACACCTGTTGAAGAATGTCTTCGGCTTGACCCATCCACGACCGTCCTCTTTTTAACCTGCTGCCCTTCACCCTTCCTAATTTCACTATGCAGTGGATGTTGTGTGTTTGCGTTAATTCTGAGGTAGGCGCGTGCCCTGCAACCTTGTATTCTCTCTTCAATGGTTGGAAAATCAAGAAGGTAGCGCATCGCCCTGCATGCTGTATCTCTTGTACATCCAAGAATAATGCGCATAGCTTCATTCTGTATCCTTTCCATCCTTTCTATCTGCTTATGGCTGAGAGTCAGGATTGCCATTGCATACTCCAAAACAGACATGACCAGCCCCTCGTACAGAAGACATAGATGGCGCTGCTCACAGTTTGCTGCCGCCATCACTCGCATCGCTGCCAAACCCCGCTTGGCCTTTGTTATCACCTGGTCTATGTGCATATTATAAGCAAGGCTTCGATCAAACCGTATCCCCAGGTAATTCATTGCCTGCGTTCTTTCCACCGCCTCTGAACACAGCATTACAGTTGGTGTTGGAGTGTTGACAATATGATTATTCAACGAGAACCAAGTCACTGTTGCCTTTGTTGGGTTGACCATTGCCCCAGCTTCATCACACCAAGTACTTATGCGATTGAGTTCGGTTTGTAGTTCCACAGCAACCTCCTCTCTATCCTTACCCTGACGATACACTAAAACATCATCGGCATATGACAATGTCCTGCCAGGTCCAGTGATCTGCTCACTGGTGATTCTCACTGTGTAGGCGTTGAACAGTACCGGAGATAATGGTGATCCCTGTGGTAGGCCAGGATATATTGTTGTTGGTTCCGAAGTCCAACTGCCACATCTAAAAACTACTTTCCGTTGGAAGAGGGCTGCAGCGATCCAACTAAGGAGGAATGGACTTACATTTAGTTCGAGAAGCTGAAACATTAAAAAATCCAGTGGTACTCTGTTGTATGCGTCCTCAAGATCAATCGCTGCAGCAACGGTTTCAGTGCCTGCGTGGAAACCTTCATAGACATCCTGGGCAAAGACTGCTGCATTGGTCCAGGTTTCTCTTTTTGGACGGTACCCACCCAGGGTAGGTGGGAAAACACCTTGCCTCTCTAGTTGGCTTGATATTTTCCTGGCAATTACCTTCTCCAGCAGCTTGCCTATTGTATTCTGCATGGTTATAATTCGATATCCCTGAATTTTTTTGTGGTCTTTGTCAGGCTTCGGCAAGGGAATCAGGTAGCTGTGTAACCATTCCTCCTTGATGCTAGCACTCCCTATACTGTTGTTGTACATGTCTGCTAGTTTCTCTAGCTCATTGTCGGTACACCTATTTATGTCGTCGTATCTTATGCCATCAGGACCTGGAGCACTGTTTTTTGATCGTCGAAGCACAGCCTTGATTTCTTTCACTGTCACTGTGTCTTCATCCGAAGTGTTCTGGGCCTTGCATCTGTCTGAGGTGACCTCCTTGGCCAGATTTCGGCCTCCCATGTCTGTCTGGTTGCTCTGCTCAAGGTAGCGTTCAAAGAGGGCTTTGCCCTTGTCCTCGTCAGTCCTCTGCCAGATGAGGTCAGCACCTTGGAAGTCAGAAATGCTCTTATTCTTGACTACACCACACATGCTTTTATGTAGTCGCCAGAACAATTTCAATGACTTGTCTGTGCTTACTCTTTGACACACCTCTGCCCATTTTTCGCTTTTAACAACCTTGACCAGTTTTTTTAAATAGCTTACTTTTGTGTGCATCTCTCTTTCTAAGTGCAAGCAGGGACTAGGATGACCAGCTCTGTTCTTCTTGGCATTTTGCCATCTCCTTACAGCACTACGCTTATCCACCCAAGCCTTCTCCACCTCGAAACTCCACCATGGTGGCTGCTCCCAGCTTTTTTTCCTGCCCTGAAACGTTCTGCGCTTGTCACGTCTTATTTTACTTCACCACATCTTGCCCTGTACTGTCATACTGGAACGTCTTTACCTTTAGCTTGTGCTGCCTGGTTCTGCCTTTCTCCACCAGTATGCTGCAAGGGTGGTGGTCGCTGCCATGGTGTCCTAGGACACTCCATCTACACACTGTAGTGAGTGAAGGTGAAACTAGCGCCAGATCAATAGCACTGTCCTCATCGCCCGGACGGCTTGCTGTCCTGGTGACACAGCCACTGTTGATACAAACCAGGTCGATGGTTTCCAGTGCAGTCTCGAGCTCCTCCCCCTGTGTATTGGAGGAAGTGTTTCCCCATGATCTGCCTTTAGCGTTGAAGTCACCACAGAAAATAACATTTCTCTCGTGGCCTAATATGCCACTTAAGCACTGCCACTTCTGGGCGTCCACACTCGCATTGCGGGCATAAACATTAACCAACACGAATGGTATACTGGAATGAACTCTCAACGCCTGTATTTGTATATCGTCACTGTCCCAACTGGACATGTCTAGCTCTGACGCCACCATGCTGTCGCGAACGAGAATCGCCATTCCCAGATGTCGTCTATTGTAGAAACATTTGAAGCCGGCAATTTGGAGTTGCTGATCGCCCAGTCTCGTTTCCTGGAGTGCTACAATGTCGTTCCTGTAAACTAGGGTTTCTAAAATAGAGCCCCGTTGTTTTACACTGGCACAGTTCCAATATAGAATACGAATATTCCTGAGTCCTAGACGGTGACACTTGAGTCTAATCCGCCTCAAACCACCACTCTTACCTTGCTTCTTTCTCCCTGCGCGGCTACCACGCCGCTTCGGTATGTTGACTGCTGACCGCTCGAAGAAAACACGTTGTTCCGCCATGTTGAAAAAACGTAAACACAGACTGAGAAAACCACACACGCTGCTGAAAATTCACTCAAGGATGGCTTCGCTCGATGCACGAACTCCGTAGCACCCGCGCAGATCTTGAGTAGAAACTCCTGGTTTTACATCCTGGCACACCAATTACGCGCAAGAGATGAATAAATCCATCCCCTACGTGAAAAAGTTAACGAACACAAAACAACACGACCGTCCGTCGCCATCTTGAAACTGGAAACATTCTGAATAACGAAGACACAAACAAGAGATTTATTGTACAATTTATTGCCTGGCATATTTTGCTGCATCTCATCAGGTGCATACTGTAGAATTCACACAACATAAACTAAAGCAATAAGATAGAGAACTTGTGTGTTCTTGGTGTTCACAAGGGAAGCAAAGAATAGTGACCTTACACCCTGTCAGACATGTGGTGTACGAGGCAACTACGGAAGGGTTGTGCTTAGGGCGGGCTACCCCATCACATAGAAACATGCAGACACATAATCCAGCCAACCATGAACGAGTCACATAAAGGAAAACCAAGAGAAATGGAAGATCTGGAAGAGATTGACATGTTGCGGAGAAAGTCGCAAGGAGTCAAGGGCACTGATTAAATTTCTTTCACCTGGGGAAATCTCCAGGATTGGCACCTGGAATGTTAAAACTATGTGCAGATTAGGAAAGGCAGCACAGTTGGTAGAAGAAATGAAATATAGGATTAGTATTTTGGGACTATGCAAAACAAGATGGAATGGAAAAGGGACACAGCATCTAAGCACAAGTGAAACGGTGCTATACTTAGGCCGAAGAAACAATAATACTTTTTATAATATTACTTACGCAGAAGAAACAGTTCTAGGAGGAGAATCTTGTATCTTGCCACAGATCTGCCGTGACTCTCATGGTGGTGGCAGCAGAAGAAACAGTTCTACAAGGAGAATCTTGTATCTTGCCACGGAGCTGCTGTGACTCTCATGGTGGTGGCAGCAGAATAAACAGTTCTAGGAGGAGAATCTTGTATCTTGCCACGGAGCTGCCGTGACTCTCATGGTGGTAGCAGCAGAAGAAACAGTTCTAGAAGGAGAATAACGATAGTAATAAATGTACAAGATAATAAATAACTTTTTTTTTCTCTTGCTTTCCAGATTAGAATGTATTAACAGTCAGGATATTTCCTATGAGGACAGAGATGGGAAGGGAACTGCAACTGTAACAATGTGGAAACATAAGTAAATATTGAATCACCATAGAAAGTAGACATTGAATCACTGTAGAAAGTAGATGTTGAATTACCATAGAAAGAAGACATTGAATTATCATAGAAAGTAGACATTGAATTACTGTAGAAAGTAGAAAAATCAATCACCATGGATTGTGTTAATGACTTTATTGGCGTACATCATTTAATGTAGAGTGTGTTTTGTTCATGCTTTTTACATGTTATAATGATTAAGTAACATATCTGGTGCTTTTGTGTATTGTAATTTGCTAAAAATAAAAGGAATAGATTTGAAAAAGAAATCAATATTCTTACACATTGTTGTTGGATTTGTTCTTATTATTGTTTTATATCACAGCTGCGCTCGATTTGGCAGCAGAGCATGTTGCATTGGTTTTGTGTTGGTATCGGTGCCCGTCGTTCAGAAAGCAAACTACCGAACATAAACTTGCCAAGAGATCACAATGGCAGAAATGCTGGTGTTAACTGCGATGTCCTAAAAAGGATATGCAACAACAAAAAGTTTTATATTCATCCTTGCTGAAGAAAAGCACATTGCTATAGTTTAGCACATAGTTATGAGAAGAAATAAACTAGAGAACTTGGTGACAACTCACAAGAGTTAGGGGAAAAGAACAAGAGGAAGGCAGAGAAGTAAATATCTGGGTGGCTTGACCATTGGCATGGTCGGGACAAGGACACAGAGCTGATCCATAACTCTGGTGATCAATTAAAATGGCAAAATATGGCCGCCAACATTTACCGGTATGGCACATGATGATGATGAGGCATATTTGAATATGGTGCTAGCCCCATACTCTTATTGACCAATCAGCACTCGACGGGTGATGTGGTCAGTATCCACCTGGCCACTTTTCTTCCTCAGACATTTCCTATTACCCAGTTTAAGCAGGATTAAACCGGGAGGCCTGGTCAATTTGTTTTAATCTGCCTCGATTGAGATTCAAAAACATGGCCACCAGGTCGGCGGGCAAGTAATTTAGCCACTGTACCATTACGGATCATATGTATAAGGTGGTAGATATGTGATCTAGGAGGGAAGGGAGTGGTTGTCTGAAAACATTTGGGGACCTCTGATGTAGATTCTGCATTCAGTGCCTATTTGAGTGGTATACATTTCAATAAATGAATATGGTCATTTCATTGTTATTATGCCATTCAGTTTTCTTTAACTTTTCATAATACATAAGGGAGGTCAGCATGGCTGAATGGATAAGAACATGCATTACTAAACATCTGGTAAGTTGATGCTGAGGTAAAGGGTTCAACCCCTACATCGGTCAGTTGGATTAAAATGTTGACTTCTCGTCCTTGACTTGGGGACATAAATTACAAGTACTTCTGAAGTCTGAGTGGGTTTGCCTGATGGCGAGGGACATTGGTAATAGGGAAAGCAAATCCATATGCAAAATTCAGTATAGTACTACTAGAAGTAGTGTGTTTTGACTACGCTCGGGCTCAAAGCGAGCGAGCACAAAAAAACAATAATACATAAATTTGTTTGTTTTTGCAAATCCCTTACAGGATGTTGCAGTCAGCATATGCATTTTTCAGCTGCTGTTGATGTACTAGGCAAGATTACGCTCAGTAGTTTGCCATTGCTTTCTGGGCGACCGGCTCACATTCCCAGTAAGTTACCAACGCGGCGAAAACCGCTACCGATTCTCGCACAGGTTACGTTAATCATGAGAATATGTGGGATTACGGAGAAAGACGTTAACTCCTAGGCCAGGGAGACCGGTTTTTTTGTTTGTTTGCATAATGTGTAAATCTGCACTTTCGTGTTGATGTTAAGATAATGTGGTAATCTGAAATCAAAAATTATCTTTGTCTCTTGGATAATGTGTTTTAGTGCATATTGTACAATAAACATTTACTATTGAATTTTGGTGTTTTAGCCAAAATTTTCATATATGCCATGTATTTTTCAAATGTCATAGCCACATTTTATTTATAAATGCCTTATTTTTTGCACATTAATTCTTCATAGCATCACCACATATACTACCATACTCGTTGCTAAAATCCATGAATGTAAAAGTGGAACAATCATGCATTTTAGTGTGCAGGTAAACGTTTTATTTTTAAGGTATAGATACTTATATATTTTAAATCAAAATTGCAGTTAGTTAAATGCTAACTTACAATACATGCCATTGATCAGTTCAAGTATTCCTCTGAAGGGATGTAATCACGCCATCCACTTACTCAAATATAACATCAGTTGTCTGCCTTCTCTACACCTTTTTCTAAACTGGTGATTCTGGATACTGTTTGTCTTTTAATGCTGAGTGTTGTATTCACTGTGTGTGCTTGTCTTCTTTAAAATGTGTCTTCTAAACATCATCATCTAGTGCAGTGGTTCTCAGCTAGTGGGGAATCCCCTGTACTTCTCTACCTTCTGAAATTCATTTTATAATGTAAGTGGACCTGCAAATCATGTTGTAGGTAGACTTGTTGTTCTAGTACGTGTTATTAAATTTAGCTTCCATTTTTACGTATACTGTGAAGAAATGGGGGGCGGGGGGGATATTTATAGGGAGGAAATACGAAAGGGGAGGGGGGGGGGAATGACATTCTGAACATATGGTGAAGGGGTGCACGGGCCAAAAACAGGTTGAGAACCACTGATCTAGTGAAATGTGTTGTACTGTTTTGTCAAAGCTGAGGTTTATTACATCCGACTTTGACAAGCATTTTTTCAGGTCTGCTCTCCCTAGCCTTTCCCCCAGTCTCTCTACAAGGCAGCAGGTTTGTGTATCGCTTCATCTGGTCTCTACCCTTTAACGAATCCCTACCCTTTGACCGGTCCCTACTCTGTGACTTGTCTGATCCTACCAGTAGCTGAGCTACTGTCTGCATAACTCCAGTTCAATGGAACATAAAAACTCCTCTACATCTTCACAGATGGAAAAACAGCAGAGAGAGTTTCTTCTATACTATATAACTTGTCCATTGATGTAGCAATAGTAGTTTTCCTACATCAGTAAATCCCTTCAATTCTGCCAAAGCATGAACTGAAAACAAATACCTGTAACCAGTGATGGACTTGCCCCAGTTGTCAGATTGCCCAATGGCAAGTGGTCTCTGGTGGGACCCTTGATGAAGTGGGTTCCCCTTAACAGATTGAGCACCAAGCAAAAAATGTCAGTTTGGACCCAACAAAAATGGGAAGTAGGGATACTTAAAAGTTGTTAATATGGTAGCAAACATGTATTATATATCAAATTAAAGAGGGTTGCATAGGGAAAAAATTACTGTATATATGCTCATGGCAGATACGGGCTGCGGCTTAAGATGATTATTCAGTTAAACATTAAACAGTATGTTAAAAATGTTAAAGATCTTTTAGTCATGGCGACAGATATTTTTAAACTCAGTCTGCCACTGCCTGTAACTTGTTATTCTTTATTCGTCTTATCAATTCAAATTTATGTTAAAGATATCTGGCGATAACTTCATGTATGTCCTTCATTCATGGTGGACCATATAGGCTCAAATATTCCATCAAATTTATTGTTTTATTATGTATGATCCATTATGTTTCCAAGCTGTCTACACATGTTAACAGTTATATGTTAACATTTAAGTTCACAATTATTTTTCCATTTATACTATTTCAGTATGTTGACAATACATATTTTGTATACCAATACATTTTTACCTTTAATTTCACATCCGTGTGTCCTTTTTGTTTCTGAATTTATGCTATATTGCACGTGAGTCATGCCTTGTTTCTCTCAACTACATGCTAATGTAGAGACTGACAAATCACCCTAACACTTTTGATATTGTGTTGGTTGTAATACTAACAGGTATAATCATAGAAAGCAACAGAGATGCATTCATAATCATTGTGTTTTGGAGACAATCTGCATCTCTACACTCCAACTACTGAGAGAAATTGAGATAATATGAATGTCTCCAGAGTGCAATGATATTTTAACTAGTTAATGGATAATTTGCCGGCTCCGTAGCAAAGGGGTTGCGGATACAGTTCGTAATCCCGAATATACCGCATTCAAAACATAGTTGCGGGCAATCTGGCTGCAGACTGCCTTACATTGGTTTTTTTACGAAAATTGTCGTTCATAAATCAATGGCAAATTTCTGAACATAAACTTGCCAAGAGATCACAAACAGTTCCAAAACTGCTGCAGTTGACTGCTACGTCCTGTAAAGGATATGCAACTAATTTAACTTAGTAGATCACTTAATCAATTATTTCTGCTAGAGAAAGGTTACCGTTTACACTTGTTCTTGTAATCATAAATACTAGAAGATATTGTAGTGGTTTACCTTTGACTTTGACATCCACAGACAGGATGGTATTACCTGTGTCTTTGAGAGCGTTTTCCAACTGTTACGACAACTTGATGTCCTGTTCTGCTTAGGTGCAGAATTGTCCACTTATATTGGTCTGCATGGCGCAGTGGTCAAGCTACCTGCCTCATGCTCAGAGTGTCATGAGTTCACTTTCACATTCCTTTATTCCGTTCATGCAAGCAATTACATTTTTTTTTCTGAGACTCCTGGGTGTCCGATAGTTAAGGCAGTTGGATCTTCTCAAAATATTACTTAATAAGATCAAGGTCAGACAATAAGGCACTTAGGTCATCTCAGAATATTGTTTAATGAGATCAAGGTCAGACAATAAGGCACTTCGGTCATCTCAAAACATTGCAGAATGAGACCGAGGACAGACATTAGGAAATGAGCAGACGGACAGATTGGCTGGGTCTGCACTACTGGGTAGGGTATTGGTGCGTGATAAGGCAGATGTGATCAGGGTCATTTGGGATCACGTGTATAGTGTGGAAGAAGAGATAAATCACAGCCTGGAGAGAATGGTGTGGCAGTGAGTGACCAGTGGATATGGCCGACACTTGGTACTCAGAGGAAAGGCCAGACATACACAAATCAGATTGCACCTGGTACCGTTAATATTGGGACTCTTTGCTGCCTGTTGAAGACGATGATAGAGAGCATATGAGAGTGTTCTGACTGCTTTGATGTCAGTTCTTGACTCAATTCTACTCATCTAGTCATGAAATCAGCCATTCTGGACTATGTTTGGTTGAATGTTGTAGTGGCAGAACAGACACAAGTTAACACCAGAGGATGATCAGACACACATGGAATATGGAAGAAAATTGAACAATTGTGGACACACACAAAAACACAAATTTATGATAGACAAAGGTTAAAAATTGAAGTGGTCAGACACAAATGTAAGAGAGACAAAAATTAACAATTGAGGTGGTCAGACACAAATGTAACAGAGACAAAAGTTAACAATTGAGGTGGCCAGACACAAATGTAAGAGAAACAAAAGTATTGAGGTGGTCAGACACAAATATAAAAGTGACAAAAGTTGACAGTTGAGGTAGTCATACACAAATATAAAAGTGGAGTCTCTGTGGCGAAGTGGTCAAGCCGTTTGACTCGTGCTCCGAAGGTTGTGGGTTCGATTCCGGGCCGCGCCCTTCGGTTTACAAGTTAAATGTTTCGGAGACTCTTGTGGGTCGTCGCTAAAAGCTACGGAGTTCGTGCTTTGTGCGACGCTTTCTGTGTTGCGGAAAGAGACCGAGCCATATGGGATAAAACCCCGTGCAATGAAGTCGACCCTGTCGACTTGCGACTTTTTAAATATAAAATTGACAACAGTTTACCATTGTGGTGGTCATACACAAATGTAAGAGAGACAAAAGCTGACAATCGAGGCGGTCAGACACAAATGTAAGATAGACAAACGTCAACAATTGAGGTGGTCAGTCACAAATATAAAAGTGACAAAATTTAACAATTGAGGTGGTCAGTCACAAATATAAAAGTGACAAAATTTAACAATTGAGGTGGTCAGTCACAAATATAAAAGTGACAAAATTTAACAATTGAGGTGGTCAGTCACAAATATAAAAGTGACAAAATTTAACAATTGAGGTGGTCAGTCACAAATATAAAAGTGACAAAATTTAACAATTGAGGTGGTCAGTCACAAATATAAAAGTGACAACATTTAACAATTGAGGTGGTCAGACACAAATATAAAAATGACAACATTTAACAATTGAGATGGTCAAACACAAATATAAAAGTGACAACATTTAACAATTGAGATGGTCAAACACAAATATAAAAGTGACAACATTTAACAATTGAGATGGTCAAACACAAATATAAGAGAGACAAAAGTTGACAATTGAGGTTAAAAAAAATGTTTTGCATATCCTTTACAGGACATCGCTGTCAACAGCAGCATCTTTCAGCTGTCTGTTGATTTCTTGGCAAGATTACGCTCAGTAGGTTGCCATTGCTTTCTGAGCGGCCGGCTCAGTATCCCGCAAGTCCCCAGCGGGGGTCGAACCGCTCCAGCTCTCGCTCCGCTACGAGACTCTGCGTGATAAACGGGATTACGGAGAAAGTGTTGTAATCCCTCGGCCAGAGAGACCGGCGACAATTGAGGTAGCTAGACACAAATACGAGTATAAGAGAGACCAGTCTTGTGCAAACAGAAAGACATGATAGTCAGTTTTAAATTACCGTGCTAGACAATTTACATTACTGTGCGAACATGTGTATATTTCAGCTTGAAGGATTTATCTAGTTGTTTTGTTTTATGTTGCGTGAATTCTGCAGTATGTATCTGACGAAATGCAGCGAAATGTGTCAGGCAATAAATCGTGCAATCTATTGTTTGTGACATTGTTATACATATTCACTACTGGAAAACATTGTTTTGAAATATAAGAGAAGAGAAAAGTTGACAACTGGGGCAGTCATACACAGATATAAAAGTGACAAAAGTTAACAATTGAGGTGGTCAGGCACAAAAAGTTTGACCATTATGGTGGTCAGACACAAATATAAGAGAAACAAAAGTTAACAACTGAGGTAGTCAGACACACATATAAGAGAGAAAAAGTTAACAATTGGGGTGGTCAGACACAAATATAAAAGAGAGACAAAGGTTAACAAATGAGGTGGTCAGACACAAATATAAGAGAGACAAAAGTTAACAATTGAGGTGGTCACCCAAACCTAAGGGTGACAAAAGTTAACTGAGGTTGTCAGCCATATTTTACAATTCAGGTAAAAGAAGACATTTGAGAAGTCTGTAAATATTAGGGACGTTCATTTGAAACCCGTTCCAATGGCTTTATTACAAAAGCATGAAAGAAACATTAACAGGTGTGGTAGAATTAAACAAAGCATTCATTTTGAATGAATTATGCACCATGGTTTGGTCAGAAGTCGCCGCCGTCGGTATTCAGGCAAGTATCCCATTGCTTAGGTAGGCGGCGAATGCCGTCCGCAAAAAAGGATTATGGTTGCTCACTGAACCAAGTGTTTACCGCGTTCATTGCGTCTGCATCTGTGTGAAATCATGAAATCGAAATTTCTGGCCCTTAGAAAACTGCAGCACTCTCAGTGTTTAGTGCTCTGGAACTTGGTCTCTCTTGTCCCATCTGATGAATTAAGGGAATCACTCGGTCCTCTCAGCACTGGTGATCTTGAGTTTCTTTTTCACACTCAGCATCTCCCTAATCTGGTCGTCGGTGAGATGGGTCTTGACTTGTTTAATGACCCATAGTTTACTTGTGTTGAGCCGGGTGGCTTCCAATAATATGTCATGGTGAAGCTTGATGTCGGCCTTCTCTTCTTGTGCAATCTTCTGCATAAGTGTTGTGGTCTTTGGATTTTTGTTGATAGAGACCACTACTACATCAGGTGTCTTGCGCAGCTGGTAGATGCTGTTTCTTTGCAGTTTGGCTTCTCCCACGCTTGTCAGTTTTAGCAGTAATTTGCCGGTGAAGTCCTCAGTTGGTGTGGTTTCCTCCGACGTGGGAGTCTTTGGTAAATTGGGCTGCTTCGCCTTGGTGCTGTGAAAACTTCATGGCTGCTGCTGGCTTCACTTGTAGTTGTAGTCTCTGGTGTCGAACGGTGGGTGCGGTTTCATCTGGTGAAGAAGTTGTAGCTTTTTAAAATGTTTCTTGAGGTTCTGGCGTTGCGCTGCGGCTCCCAGGCACGTTTTCTTCTACCATCTTCTTCATAGTCTTGGCGGCTTCCACGCTGTTCATTTTGAATGTCGGGTGTCTTGTAGAGTTTTTCTTGCCACGTGCCATTTTCTAGCACGTATCCGGCTTCTGATTAGGCGACTTATTCTCGATAGCGAGACGAGTCGATCATGTGGAGTTTGAAGATGTACACAAGTCTATGACTGCACACAATATAACAGATGTAAGGTACACATGGTCGGTGACTTGGCACCATATACCAATGGTAGATGGGGAATGGACAAGGTAGATAGGGAATGGACAAGGTCGATGAGGAATAGACAAGGTCGATGGGGAATTGACAAGGTATGTGGAGAATGGACATGGTAGATGAGGAATGGACATGGTATATGGGGGAATTGACATAAAACGCGGGGAACAGACATGGTACATGAGGAATGTACATGATGTGTGGGGAATCGACATGGTAGTTGGGGGAGTGGGCATGGTAGATGGGTAATGGACATGGTAGATGGGGCATGGACATGGTAGTTGGGGAATGTACATGGTAGATGGGGAATGTACATGGTAGGGTGGAGAATGTACATGATACGTGGGGAATGGACATGGTAGTTGGGGAATGGACATGGTACATGAGGAATGTACATGATACGTGGTGAATGGACATGGTAGGTGGGGAATGTACATGATACATTGGGAATTGACATGGTATGTTGGGAATGTACATAATAGATGGATGAATGGACATGGTAGATGGGGAATGGACAAGGTACATGCAAATTGAACAGGGGGATTGAGCAAGGTATGCGCTACATCAGAAATAATACATGGACAATGAAGAAGGTTCATGACAAATAGTACTTGAGGAATGAAGGTGCATGAGAAATAGTACATGGGGGAATGAAGAAGGTACATGACAAATAGTACATGGGGGAATGAAGAAGGTGCATGAGAAATAGTACATGGGGGAATGAAGAAGGTAGATGACAAATAGTACATGGGGGAATGAAGAAGGTAGATGACAAATAGTACATGGGGGAATGAAGAAGGTAGATGACAAATAGTACATGGGGGAATGAAGAAGGTAGATGACAAATAGTACATGGGGGAATGAAGAATGTAGCATGAGAAATAGTACATGGGGGAATGAAGAAGGTAGATGAGAAATAGTACATGGGGGAATGAAGAAGGTAGATGACAAATAGTACATGGGGGAATGAAGAAGGTGCATGAGAAATAGTACATGGGGGAATGAAGAAGGTAGATGAGAAATAGTACATGGGGGAATGAAGAAGGTAGATGAGAAATAGTACATGGGGGAATGAAGAAGGTAGATGAGAAATAGTACATGGGGGAATGAAGAAGGTGCATGAGAAATAGTACATGGGGGAATGAAGAAGGTAGATGAGAAATAGTATATGGGGGAATGAAGAAGGTGCATGAGAAATAGTACATGGGGGAATGAAGAAGGTAGATGAGAAATAGTACATGGGGGAATGAAGAAGGTAGATGAGAAATAGTACATGGGGGAATGAAGAAGGTGCATGAGAAATAGTACATGGGGGAATGAAGAAGGTAGATGAGAAATAGTACATGGGGGAATGAAGAAGGTAGATGAGAAATAGTACACGGAGAATGAAAAATGTACATGAGAAATAGTACATGGGGGAATGAAGAATGTATATGAGAAATAATACATGGAAGATGAAGAAGATAGTACACAGGGAGGAATGAACGGTGGGTGAGAAATAATACATGGGGAAAGAAGAAATTAGATGAGAAATAGTACATGGGGAATGAAGAAGGTAGATGACAAATAGTACATGGGGGAATGAAGAAGTTAGATGACAAATAGTACATGGGGGAATGAAGAAGGTAGATGACAAATAGTATACAAAGAATGAAAAAGGTACATGACAAATGAAGGTACACTGGGAATTACAAGGTACATGGGGAATGGACATGACATGTAGGAAGAATGGACAAGGCACCCAAATAATATATGACTGCAGAGAAACAGGAGAAGGCATGAGAATCAGGAACACTTGAAGGCAAGGAGAACTGTATAAAACATGCAACAAAGACATCTTTTCGTGCAAATTAACACTTTATTGCAAATTGGTAATCCAGCTTTGAATCTCCGGCATGTTTCTGAAACATCAACGACTCATTGAAAACCAAACATTTGAGTTTTTGTCCGAATTCAGAAAATTCATCATTTATCCTACAAATCCGCTTTTGTCTGATTTCAGAAAATTCATCATCTATCCTAGAAATCCACTTTTGTCCGAATTCAGAAAATTCATCTATCCTAGAAATCCACTGTTGGGTATCTGAAAAAAATGAGAAATACCATTGTTGTACATCTGAAACAAAACAAATGAAAAGAAGACAGAAACAACAGACTGCACGATTTATTGTCTGGCATATTTTGCTGCATCTCATCAGGAACATACTGCAGAAATCACACAACATAAACTAAATTAATTAGATAAATGCTTCAAGCTGAAATATACACATATTTGCACAACAATTTCAATTACTTCGACAAAAAAATACATTCAAACAGGTGGAATTATTGGAACAATGGACATAAATAATGAACACACGACATCCATGGATATAGCCTCCCTATTCATCAATGGGCCATTAGATGAGACAGTAAAAAATAATAGATGAACGCATTAAAGACAAACAAATACAACTAGGCACACCAACATCTATTCTGGAGAGGCTATTATTACTATGTACCACCAACATAAAATTCAATATCGCCAAATTGATGGAGTGGCCATAGGGAGTCCTCTTGGTCTTATTCTAGCGGACATCTTCATGGCACATTTAGAAGAAAAGAGTACCTTAGACATTAAAACCTTGGTCTTCTAACATCATTATGTGGACGATATAATAATCATCACCAGACAAGCTACAATCAACATCATTCCAGGCCATAATGAACATCTCTCTGTCTAAAGAACACGAACACAATGAAACGTTGCCGTTCCTAGATACTCTAATGAGGCGTAGAGCAGATGGCACAATTCAAAGGTCGGTGTACCGCAAAAAGATCGACTGGCCAATACTTAAATTTTCACAGCTTCGCTGTACAAATGTGGCTTAGTACAGACCTTTTTTGACCGAGCCAGGAAGATATGCACCCAAGACACACTGACAGAGGAATGTGAAACTCTGAAGAATGTCTTAAACCTGAATGGGTACTCCGCTGGATTTATAAAGTGCCACTGCCAACAGCCGAAACCAAAACCTAACGAAACACCAGCCCCTAAACTCAAGGTATTTATCCAGCTAACTTTTCGAAAGGATGACATAATGCAACGTCTGCAGGACCGGCTCATTACAGTAGTCGGCCGAACATTTTATGCTGCAACTCCAGTTACTAAATACAGAACCACACCTATTCTCACTCCAGCAATAAAAGAACCTGTCCCTATGTACACCAAATACAATTGTATTTATCAATTTACATGCATATGTCAGACTACCTACGTCAACAGAACAGAGAGGCAGGTTAACAATAGGGTGGTCGAACACATACCCAATTGGATTGACAGTGCACTAGAAGTAGTAGCACATGTATGGACTTGGCTTGAGTTCAAAGCGAGTGAACGTCAAAAAAAAAGAAAAAAGACATTCAAAGTAAGAATAGTCATTCTTCTTTTTCCTTAGAAGGGAAGTGCACCACACTGAGGTACACACTTCACAGATCAAAGTGTTAAACTTCAGCATGCATTTTGCGCCCTGTAGACAGATTCCATCCAAGGTAAAAGGTTCTAAATACCCGTGGGTATCTTGAACTTTCCAACAATTTTGTCCTGGCACGCAGCCTTTCCATTCCAACTTTTAACTGACAGGGAATGTTTAGTGTTCCCAACTTGTACACAGGACCTCCTGTTTTTTGCCCTCATCTGAGAAGGAAGGTATCTGATCTTACTACCCAACAGATCAGGGAGTCGTGCGATATTATCAGAAAGCAACAGTTGCTGTAAAAATGCCCAGCTGCATGCTGGGCTTCACACCTGGTCATGTATAAGGCAGACACCGTAATCCCTCAGCCATAGTTTCTCCAGGTATAATGAAAATATGACAGATGAAAATATGATGATAAATGAGAATACGATGATAGATGAAAATATGATGCTAAATGAACAGTTCAAATCTTCCATCCTTCTATTCAAGAACACATAAAAGACAGACATATTTGTCTGTTTGCTGCATGTAAAACAGAGGAATGAATTGAAGACAAGTTACTGAGAAGCTATACCAGTTGTAAAATGTGAAGAAATAAAACTGGTTTGGGAATTACCTGTCTCACGTTCCTGTTCCCACTGCTTGTTGGCGTCTGCTATGGACTGATCAATCTCAGCCTGATGTCCGGCTGTAGATGCCAGCTTGTCTGTGATATCTGACAGAACAAAGGGTTGAAAGCGAGAGGATAAGCTTCATTACGCCAGTTAGTTAGTTACAAATGCAACTTCACGGCAAATGGTCACCCCATTATGCTCCGTTCCTGTGGCAGTGAAATCACACAAAATGCCCCTCACTGCCCCATGTGAACAGTGGAACAGACAGGAGTCTCCACAAACTAGCAGCCCGCGCAGGTATACTATGTCATCATTTCACCAGGTTTTAGCCCATTTCACTTGGTATCTTTCCGCAGAGCAACTAACCACCTGCCTAAAGCACTGTACAGAGCAGCTAACCACCTGCCTAAAGCACTGTACAGAGCAACTAACTACCTGCCTAAAGCACTGTACAGAGCAACTAACAATATCTAACCACCTGCCTAAAGCACTGTACAGAGCAGCTAACAATATCTAACCACCTGCCTAAAGCACTGTACAGAGCAACTAACAATATCTAACCACCTGCCTAAAGCACTGTACAGAGCAGCTAACAATATCTAACCACCTGCCTAAAGCACTGTACAGAGCAGCTAACAATATCTAACCACCTGCCTAAAGCACTGTACAGAGCAGCTAACAATATCTAACCACCTGCCTAAAGCACTGTACAGAGTAACTAACCACCTCTAACCACCTGCCTAAAGCACTGTACAGAGCAGCTAACCACCTGCCTAAAGCACTGTACAGAGTAACTAACCACCTCTAACCACCTGCCTAAAGCACTGTACAGAGCAACTAACTACCTGCCTAAAGCACTGTACAGATCAGCTAACAATATCTAACCACCTGCCTAAAGCACTGTACAGAGCAGCTAACCACATCTAACCACCTGCCTAATGCACTGTACAGAGTAACTAACCACCTGCCTAATGCACTGTACAGAGCAGCTAACCACCTGCCTAAAGCACTGTACAGAGCAGCTAACCACATCTAACCACCTGCCTAATGCACTGTACAGAGTAACTAACCACCTGCCTAATGCACTGTACAGAGTAACTAACCACCTGCCTAAAGCACTGTACAGAGCAGCTAACCACAGCTAACCACCTGCCTAATGCACTGTACAGAGCAGCTAACCACATCTAACCACCTGCCTAATGCACTGTACAGAGCAACTAACCACCTGCCTAAAGCACTGTACAGAGTAACTAACCACCTGCCTAATGCACTGTACAGAGTAACTAACCACCTGCCTAATGCACTGTACAGAGCAACTAACCACCTGCCTAATGCACTGTACAGAGTAACTAACCACCTGCCTAATGCACTGTACAGAGTAACTAACCACCTGCCTAATGCACTGTACAGAGTAACTAACCACCTGCCTAATGCACTGTACAGAGCAGCTAACCACATCTAACCACCTGCCTAATGCACTGTACAGAGTAACTAACCACCTGCCTAATGCACTGTACAGAGCAACTAACCACCTGCCTAATGCACTGTACAGAGTAACTAACCACCTGCCTAATGCACTGTACAGAGTAACTAACCACCTGCCTAAAGCACTGTACAGAGCAGCTAACCACATCTAACCACCTGCCTAATGCACTGTACAGAGTAACTAACCACCTGCCTAAAGCACTGTACAGAGCAGCTAACCACATCTAACCACCTGCCTAATGCACTGTACAGAGTAACTAACCACCTGCCTAAAGCACTGTACATAGCAGCTAACAATATCTAACCACCTGCCTAAAGCACTGTACAGAGCAGCTAACCACATCTAACCACCTGCCTAATGCACTGTACAGAGTAACTAACCACCTGCCTAATGCACTGTACAGAGCAGCTAACCACCTGCCTAAAGCACTGTACAGAGCAGCTAACCACATCTAACCACCTGCCTAATGCACTGTACAGAGTAACTAACCACCTGCCTAAAGCACTGTACAGAGCAGCTAACCACATCTAACCACCTGCCTAAAGCACTGTACAGAGCAGCTAACCACATCTAACCACCTGCCTAATGCACTGTACAGAGTAACTAACCACCTGCCTAATGCACTGTACAGAGCAACTAACCACCTGCCTAAAGCACTGTACAGAGCAGCTAACCACAGCTAACCACCTGCCTAAAGCACTGTACAGAGCAGCTAACCACATCTAAAAACCTGCCTAATGCACTGTACAGAGTAACTAACCACCTGCCTAATGCACTGTACAGAGCAACTAACCACCTGCCTAAAGCACTGTACAGAGTAACTAACCACCTGCCTAATGCACTGTACAGAGTAACTAACCACCTGCCTAATGCACTGTACAGAGTAACTAACCACCTGCCTAATGCACTGTACAGAGCAGCTAACCATATCTAACCACCTGCCTAAAGCACTGTACAGAGCAGCTAACCATATCTAACCACCTGCCTAAAGCACTGTACAGAGCAGCTAACCATATCTAACCACCTGCCTAAAGCACTGTACAGAGCAGCTAACCATATCTAACCACCTGCCTAAAGCACTGTACAGAGCAGCTAACCATATCTAACCACCTGCCTAAAGCACTGTACAGATCAGCTAACCATATCTAACCACCTGCCTAAAGCACTGTACAGAGCAGCTAACCACCTCTAACCACCTGCCTAAAGCACTGTACAGAGCAGCTAACCATATCTAACCACCTGCCTAAAGCACTGTACAGAGTAACTAACCACCTGCCTAATGCTGAAGTACCACGTGACAACAGGAAAGTTGGAGTGGAAGAAAGACAGGAGGAGACCATGAGAGAAGATGCTCAGCAGTCCATGACAATGAGGAACATCAGTATCAGAAATTATTGGTAGTACAAGAGACAGAAGGCTGTGGATAGACATGATCACCAATTGCCACACAGCATGGAATATAAGAAGATTGTTAGCACAAGAGATAACAGACTGGACAGACATGATCACCAATGCCACACAGCATGAACAATAGGAATGTAAAGACATTTGTGATGTCTCTAATGGACCTGTTATCAATTATAAATAATGGCAGATAAGACCAGAACCCTTTCACACGCCTTAAGTGCACTGGACAAATGGTGCTAGCCACATATAGTTTATAGATCAATCGCCTCTCGGTGGGTGAAGTGGCCAGTATCACATCGACCTCCTTTACTTAATCAGACATTTCCTGGTTCCCAATCCAGACAGTTTTTTTTGGTGTTTGCTCACTTTGAGCTCGAATGTAATCCTTTCATGTGCTGCTACTTCTATTGCACTCGACTGATTTTTGCGAACTTACTCCAACTTAGAACTTGTAATTTATGTCCCTAAGTCAAGGACAAGAAGTCGACATTTTAGTCCAACTGACTGATGTAGGGATTGAACACACTACCTCAGCATCAGCACACCGGATGTTTAAGAGTAAGTGCTCTTATCCATACTGTCATGCAGATTTCCTCTCGACATTTTTAGGAAGGCTAAGTCTCAAAGAAGCTTATCACAAACATCAGAAAGAAGCTGTCCTTATTTTGGTCACATTATGAGAAGACAAAAAACTGGAACATGTTGTAACAACTGGAAAGATTTAAGGAAAGAGAGATAGAGGAAGACAGCAAGAGAACATTTTTGACAGTCTTGTGTCATGGCATGCAAGGGAGTCAACACATGTATTGATCCATGCCTTTGGAGATCGCAATTTGTGGGGAAACATGATTGCCCATGCCAGCCGGCAAGGCACTTGATAATGATCATTATGCCAGCTAATAATCCGTTAGGCTAACACAATTGAAGGAAAGGCGCTAGCCGGAACTTCAGTCACCCTTCCCCACGACGTCTAACGGCATAAGTGGAAGAAAAACAAACAAACAAACACAAACAAATAAATAGAATAACAGGTAGGGAGGGGGGGGGGGGGGCGGGGGTAGAACTATTTGTTCAAAATGAGCAATACTAGGACGCGCCTAGTAGTAGACCAATCATACCAGGTAGACAGACATAGTCAGAGAGATAGAATAAAAATAAGCAGACACAGGGGCAGACAGCCAGGACAGGCAGACATAGAGACTGAACGTATAGACAGCTGGTACTTACAGACAGATAGAACTGACAGGCAGGGATGTCAGACATGTGTACAGGACAGGCAGACATAGATACTGACGTATAGACAGCTGGTACTTACAGACAGATAGAACTGACAGGCAGGCAGGTCAGACATATATACAGGACAGACTGACATAAAAGACAGATAGAACTGTATAGACATTGTGTCACTTACTTGTTATTTCCTTTAAATAGGTCGCTTAAAAGTGATAGGGTCGACTTAATTGCACCGCGTTTTATCCTATATGTGTCAGTCTCTTTCCGCAGCGCGGATTGCCGAAAGCGTCACACAAAGCAGCAACTCCGTAGCTCCAGCGACGACCCCCAGGAGTCTCCGAGAAATGCACTCGTGAACCGAATGACGCGGCCAGGAATCGAACCCACAACCTTTGGAGCCCGAGTAAGATGGCCTGACCACTTGGCGACGAGATGTAGAGCGAAATATGCCAGGCAATACAACGTGCAATCTATTGTTTGTGTCTTCGTTATTCAAATTTAAGAATTCTGCGGCAACATAACTTTTATGTTCAGTTTACCAGCCCGTACACAATTAACACTTGATTTGCTCAATTATTAATTAATATATCTGGGATTAATGATTTTTAAACATTAATTGGGTTGGTGGCCATTTTGAACCTTTTAATCAGGTCTGATCATTTAAGATTACAGTGGTAATATGACCTGTACCTTCGACCTATCAGCCCGCGCAAAACTAATATATGGTCTGCATGGATTGCTCAATTATTATTTAATATCTCGGGGATTAATGTTTTAAATCTTTAATCGGTGGCCATTTTGAATATTTTAGGTCAGAACATATAAGATTACAGCAGCAACATGACCTTTATGTTCCGCTCACTAGTCTCCAAATTAACAACTTATGGTTTCAGGGGCATTATAGTTTTTTGTTAGATTGTTTTTAAATAAACATCATATAACATTATTTGGTTCTTTTTATGTTAAAGGGTAGCCAGTTTTTAATTTAATGCTATTAATGATAAAATATTTCAAAAATTATTGTTTACTCAGTTAGGGCTCAATATCACGAACAAAATGATATATTGTTGCTTGGGTCTTTGTTTAGAAATAAAAAGAATTTACATAGGCACATGTGTAAAAAAAAAAAAAATAGTGATTTAAGTGTTTAGGCCACACTTTATCTTAGTTCTAAACAGTATTTTCGTCTTTGTTCATATTAAATTATAACTGACACACAAACATTAGTTAGGTCTGCATGTATTTCTTATTTCGCGCTGGTGAAAGGTCGTGCAAGTTTTTGGGATTTATGTAGACAAATGTTATATTTGGAGGAAACTTTCATTTATATTGTTCGTATATTGCATTCATTTTGAACAAATAGTTCCGTCCCTGCCCCACCCCCCCCCACCCCGCCCCCTCTCTGTCTGTCGCTGTCTCTCTGTTTGTCTGTCTCTCTCTGTCTGTCACTCTGTCTCTGTCTGTCTCCGTCTCTCTCTGTCTCTGTCTGTCTCTTTGTCTGTCTTGGTCTGTCTGTCTCTGTCTGTCTCTCTGTCTCTGTTTGTCTCTCTCTCTCTGTCTATGTCTCTATCTCTGTCCTGTCTCTCTCTGTCTGTCTCTCTTAATGTCTCTGTCTCTGTCTGACTGTCTGTCTCTCTGTCTGTTTCTGTCTCTGTCAGTCTGTCTCCCTCTCTCTCTGTCTTTCTGTCTCTCTCTGTCTGTTTCTGTCTGTCTCTCTGTCTGTCTCTGTCTCTGTCTGTCTCTCTCTGCCTGTCTCTCTGTCTCTGTCTGCATCTCTCTCTGTCTCTCCCGCTCTCTCTCTCTGTCTCACTGTCTGTCTCGCTCTCTCTCTCTCTCTATCCCTCTCTCTCCCTCTCTCTCTGCCAAATGGTGCGTTACTTTCTGCCCATCCCTTCCATTTCTTTATAATAAATATCTCCTACAATAATAAATAATACAATTCAACTGCGCATGCGTTTATGTCGTTGCTTAGAGCATATTTAAAATATGATAATAACATGATAGTAATGCCTTGATTGATCACTACACTTATGAATAATTCTGTTCAAACATTCTGCGGTATTGCCAGATAGCTAAAAGAAAAACAACTAGATAAGAAAGAAGTAGGGGACATAAACATCTAGTATTTTTTAAAGGGAGACTACTATAATTAAGAAACGGAAATGATATACCTAGCTATTATATATAAAGTGACATAAAAATCTATCAAATTATATTATCATAATTATAATCTCAATGCAGGAAACATAAATTATAATTTTAAGTATAATATTTTTTTTATTCTTAAAGAAACTTTTTATTAATCTCTGCTAAGTTATATTTTATAATCAACTTGGTTGTTCCATATTTAATGTAAATTGTTAATAGCGTGCGCTAACAACACATATCCGGCTAGAAATAGCGACGGTTAATTTCGCATTTTTGGTATGTTTTTTTTTAAAGGCAGATTCGATTCTGTCTGAAACACAATTGTATTGTTGATTGATTGATTGATTTAGGAATCGACATCACCACAGCATTCGTGGCATTCCCATAAGTGCTCCATCCCCATCCTCAGCAGCCAGGGAAGAGTTCCAACACTAATTAATTAGTAATATAGTAGTATAGTATAGTAGTTAGTTAGTTAGTCGACAGATCATCCTCGTTGCACATCGGACCATTCAGTCCATAAGTGCTCGGATCCCCTCCTCAGCAAATCCCGCAGCGTGTAGCGGCTAACGACGCCAGTTCTGTGTTGGTTTATCAATCTTCTTTGGCTTCCTGCGTAGTGTTCTTGTTTGGCCACCCCTCTTTTAATTTGCTGCTCTCGCAGTCTGGCCATTGTTGTAGATTCACAGTCATCACTTGGTTCTTGCAAAAGTCTCACTTCTCGTAGAGCATTCAGAATGTCAGCCTGGTCCATGGCGCGTCCGCCCTCCACAGTAGCCTCACCTGCGAGCTTGTCAGCCCGCTCATTTCTTTGTACTCCCGCATGACCTGGCACGAAGATGAAACTAATCTTTGCCAGCCGAGACCGCTCCAGAGGCAGCAACCATTCTCTTCGGATCGACCCCTCCTCTATCCTCTTGATCATGTTCATTGAGTCGCTAAGGAAACAAGCCCTAGTGAATGTCTGTGTCTCGAGCCATGTTATTGCTTTACTTACTGCCATGACTTCCATGGTCAGGCTACTTGTAGTTTCAGTGAAAGCACGAGAGTCCTCCTTCACAATTCTCCCTCCGGCCCGAGCTGTAAAGGCCCATGAGCTTCTCACATGTCGGACGACCGACCCATCTGTGTAGATGACCGCGTCACTGTCAAGCGAATTCTCGAAAATCAACGCTTGTACTTCAGCCTCCACAGCAGCCGGATTTTCTTGTCTGCATTTTCTATCTAGTTGGATGGAAACTGAAAAGGATGTGCAGAAGTCTGTTGGCACTTGCACCCACTCCTCGCCAGGTTCTAAGTCCTCAAGTGAACACACCTGTTGAAGAATGTCTTCGGCTTGACCCATCCACGACCGTCCTCTTTTTAACCTGCTGCCCTTCACCTTCCTAATTTCACTATGCAGTGGATGCTGTGTGTTTGCGTTAATTCTGAGGTAGGCGCGTGCCCTGCAAACTTGCATTCTCTCTTCAATGGTTGGAAAATCAAGAAGGTAGCGCATCGCCCTGCAAGCTGTATCTCTTGTACATCCAAGAATAATGCGCATAGCTTCATTCTGTATCCTTTCCATCCTTTCTATCTGCTTATGGCTGAGAGTCAGGATTGCCATTGCATACTCCAAAACAGACATGACCAGCCCCTCGTACAGAAGACATAGATGGCGCTGCTCACAGTTTGCTGCCGCCATCACCCGCATCGCAGCCAAACCCCGCTTGGCCTTTGTTATCACCTGGTCTATGTGCACATTATAAGCAAGGCTTCGATCAAACCGTATCCCCAGGTAATTCATTGCCTGCGTTCTTTCCACCGTCTCTGAACACAGCATTACAGTTGGTGTTGGATTGTTGACAATATGATTATTCAACGAGAACCAAGTCACTGTTGCCTTTGTTGGGTTGACCATTGCCCCAGCTTCATCACACCAAGTACTTATGCGATTGAGTTCGGTTTGTAGTTCCACAGCAACCTCCTCTCTATCCTTACCCTGACGATACACTAAAACATCATCGGCATATGACAATGTCCTGCCAGGTCCAGTGATCTGCTCACTGGTGATTCTCACTGTGTAGGCGTTGAACAGTACCGGAGATAATGGTGATCCCTGTGGTAGGCCAGGATATATTGTTGTTGGTTCCGAAGTCCAACTGCCACATCTAAAAACTACTTTCCGTTGGAAGAGGGCTGCAGCGATCCAACTAAGGAGGAATGGACTTACGTATAGTAATACTAATTACTACTTACTAATACTAATAGTACCAGTATTCGTCTTGTTGAGTGCCGGCATAGCTGGGATCATCTTAGCCGCGCCTTTTTTAAAGTCCAGTGGAGTACAGCACCCAGTGATTAAGACCGCACAGATCTATAGCAGCGTGCAGGCCACCACACCCGCAACGATTAGTAATACTTAATAGTATCCGTGGGAAAAATGCTACACAAACCGGACATCCGGTTTTGACAAAAAATGTGAAATCACCTAACACTCCGCAACGGAACAAACACGACAGGCGCATTCCGATCATCGGGAATAGTTTGGACAAAGTGTTGACTTCTCGTCTGTGACTTGGCGACGTAAATTACAAGTACCTATGAAATCGAAGTGAGTTCGCCTGATGGTGAGGGACAATGGTAACGGGAAGCTAATCCACATGCAAGAATCAGTACAGTGCATTAGAAGTAGTTAGTCAGTTGCACAAGCTTTACAGGACATCACAGTCAACACCAGCACTTTTTTTTTGCTGTTGTGATCTCTTGAAAAGCTTACGTTCAGTAGTTTGCCATTATTTCTTAAACAAAGAACGCAAGGAAGAACGCAAGGCGGTCTGCTGCCAAATCGCCCGTAGCGACTTCGCCAAAAAGCTGGCATTAGAAGTAGTATAATTCATAAATAAACACAGGTATTGTTTGACGCTCAATGAAGTAGAAGAAAGAAGTATTCAATATACAGTATACAATATTTACCTTGCGAGCCGTTGTAAAAAAAAAAATCATGGTAAAAGTCAACAATGCCAATGCTCTGACCACACAAGCTCTCTGTGTCTCTCTCTCTCTGTCTGTCTCTGTCTCTCTTCTCTCTCTCTGTGTCTCTCTCTCTCTTTGTCTCTTTCTATCTCTCTCTGTCCCTCTTTCTCTATCTGTCTCTCTCTCTATATATCTCTGTCTCTCTCTCTATATATCTCTGTGTCTCTCTCTCTCACACACACGCTCTCTCACACACACATGCGCTCTCTCACACACACACACGCTCTCTCTATCTCTCTCTCACACACACACAAACGCGCTCTCTCTCTCACACACATGCTCTCTCTCTCACACACACAAACATACACACACGCTCTCTCACACACACACACGCTTTCTCTCTCTATCTCTCTGCCTCGCTCTATCTCACACACACAAACACGCTCACTCTCACACGCTCTCTCTCTCTCACACACACTCACGTTCTCTCTCTCTGTCTCACACACACGCTCTCTCTCTCACACACACACACACCTCTCTCTCACACACACGCTCTCTCTATATCTATCTACCTCTCTCTCTCTGTATCTCTATATCTTTCTATCTCCCCCCCCTCTCTCTATCTTTCTATCTCCCCCTCTCTCCATCTCTATCTCTCTACCCCCTCTCTCCATCTCTATCTCTCTACCCCCCTCTCTTTCTCTCTATCTTTCTATCTCCCCCCTCTCTCCATCTCTATCTCTCTTCCCCCTCTCTATCTCTCTCTTCCTCATCTCTCCATCCCTCTTCCCCCTCTCTCTCTCTTCCCCCCCCCCCCCCCCCCCCCCTCTCTCTCTCACACATAAACTCTTGATTTTTTTTGGTGCTCGTTCGCTTTGAACTTAAGCATAGTCCATACAAACTATTTTTTTTTAAATGGTAGTGATGGAATGAATTTCTGCGTGTGGGTTAGCTTTCCCTGTTGAGTGTCCCACGCCATCCGGCGAACCCACTCCGACTTCAGAGGTACTTGTAATTAACGTCCCCAAGTCAAGGACGACAGGTCAACATTCTAGTCCAGCTGTCCGGTGTAGGGAATGAATCGCTAACCTCGGCATCAGCACACCGGATGTTTAAGAACACCGTTCTTATCCACTCGGCCATGCGGACCAGCACAAACTAAGATGATGACATTGTTGATTGTGAGTGTCGTTGACTCTCTGGCAGTTGCATATCAATAATCTTGGGTCCCGCTTCGAAATCAATCAATCAATCGATTTCTCCACAATAATGGTTGTCTGAAATAGATTTCCAACACTGTCTGTCTCTCGCCTTGATTGTACATTTTGTCAGATTGATGTTCGTCCATCTCTTGATGTTATCTTCCCACTTGTATCGTTGTCTGCCTCTTGCTTGCTTGCCCTCAACCTTGCCCACCAGTATTGATTTTAATAAAGTGTATTATTAATATTTCTTTTATCGTTGCCTCTTTCTTTTTTTTTTTTAAATTTCTTTCATCAACTCTTTTTTCATTCCCAGTTTTGTCCACGAAATACGGCATATTCTTCTGTATATTCACATCTCCAGGGCCTCTATTCGACTTTCTAGCTGCTTGTTCAATGTCCAGGCTTCCGCGCCATACAGTAGTGTTGAATGTACGTAGCATTTGGCAATTCTCATTTTTAATGCGCTGTTAATTTCTATTTCGTGCATGCACATGATAATGAATTCTTTTTCTGTCGCCCTTTAGGCCAACTGGGGCATAGAGCCCCAAAACAACTCATTTAAAGTCCTGCTATCCTCAGCTACCCCGTGCAGCTCTGTCCATATCCTCCCTATCTTATTCATTTCTGTCTCTACTTCTCCGTGTGTCTTCCTCTATGTCTTGTTGTCCTTTGGTTTCCAGACAACAGCATTTCTAGTTATAACATTCTCAGGTTTTCTCAATCTATGTCGCATCCAGCGCAAACATCATTTCTTCACCTCTCAGTTCACTGGTATTTGTCTAGTTCTGTTCATGAGCTCCACATTGATGATTCTGTCAAACCATTTTAGTTCTTTGATTACGCGTGTCGTCATTTGGAGGTGACAGGTTCAAATCTTGTTCGGTAACTATAGCTTTCAATTTTTATGCTGTCTAGTGCGTCCCCAGTAGTGATGTTTGGAACACGTCCACGTATTTTTTTTGGATGCAGGATGGCGGCATATAGTTTTATGAAGGTGTTTTTTTTTGCCGAGTGGGGGAAAATTTATTTGGCGGTGGCTGCCTGGTCTGGTGGGAACGAAAATCTGTGGGTTGTTTTCTGTGAAAGTAATTAAGGTAGCGGGCGTAAAAGTATTCGTGTCTATTTTAGTTGTTTCTGTAAAAGTAATTAGTGTGAGTACGGCTGAAGGGTTTGAAGGGGAAAGTTATATATATTGGTTACAAAACGTAGGGTATATGAATATGGCGAGTGAAAGATAAACTTGCAAGGGTGTGATGGGTCGTGGTTATACTCGACGAAGTATGGGTAGAGGTGTAGATGGTACTGAACAAAAGAGGGTTGTAGGAGTCTGACACAGTAAAACAGAGAGACAAAATTAAAAACAAAAAAGTAATATTTTCAAGTGTTTTTTTATTGGTATACATCAAACTACATTTAAAAATGGTTTACGACCCAAAGGGGATCAGAGGGAGGTGGTTATTGTAGAAAGATGACTGGTCCTGTAGAGGTCTGTCTTGACTGTCGTTATTATTACTAGAGGGTGAATGGAAACGAACATTAAAAGCAGATATGAATTAATCGATGGTAATTATTACTAGAGGGGGAATGGGTTCAACAATGAAACAATCAGGGTCGTGGTGTAATACGAATGCATTCTCCCGTCTTAGGGATAAAAGACGCCGCCGGGGTGGTGTTATAGAGGGGTCTGGTAATTGTACGGTGTTGGCTCGACGTAGACTTGCAGGGGGCGGTTGAGGTGGATGAGTCTGGTGGGGTGGTGTGGGATTAATAATATATTGAGGGGATCTAATTCTGACTGGGTGGGGTGGAGTGATGTATGGAGGACTCCACCTTAGCAGCAGTGGTGAGGGTGGGGGTGTCAGTGGTTGCTGTCGCCGACGGTGCCTGCGGGCCCGCAGAACACGACGCCGGAAGAAAGGAAAGGCTATCCTGATCAGATCATCAGTTGTCAATACGACTCGCATCACATACCCTAGATGGGCGTCGACAACCTCTCTGAAAGTATGACCCATACACGTATGAGCCAGCTGGTTGGGCTGCTCCTCCAGGCAACCAACACAGTAGGTCATGATATTCGTCTCCAGCTCCGTGATGGCAGCCTCAATGGTGTCACGAGGATTCATTGTCTGTAACAAGCAGACATATATAGCTATACTTGAATATATAGATATGGTAATTAGACAAGTTATATAGGTGGTAAGAGAACAAGAAGAGCAGTAACCACTACATCACCCTGGTAGTATTGCATGTACCAAATAATAAAAAAAAAAACAACTCAGCAGTTTTTTGTATCACAACAGGGAAACCCCACCCTTTTTTAAGCAATTAATGTGGTGAGAGGGGTGATGAGGTCACAAACTGACGTTTTTTGATATGTTCTTTTGCCACGTGTTCAGGCTTATGAGAAGTAAAAAAAAGAGAGGTGACGAATACAAACTGCCAAGTCATCAGATGTGGTACCGTGTGCACAACGCAGACAGTGTATAAATACTAGGCGTCCCTTGTAAGCAACTACTCTGTCCTTGGCGTCTAGAAGTATCGTTCTCTGACAACCACAAACACGGCACTATGTGGCAAGACAAATACGGTAAGTTGGTGTTTGATAAATCTACCACATAGTCGTTATGTGTCTCCAAGTACCTTAATATGATAAACCTAGTATAATACAATAGTATATGGTGCTAAACATATATAACTGAAGAGACAAGTCACTTCTTCATATAGTATACTAGGTTGTGCCGATGTGAAATAGTGCTGATACCTAGAACATAAGGATATGATGGTAGCATATCACATAGGAATTTTCGCGGAGGAAGGTGAAAGTGTGTCCTGTAGGGTCTACATGGGTACATATCAGATACATAGTTATTATTTATATTATGTATATCTATAATGGTGTTATACTACCTTAATCTTATCTATGCTTGTTGCAGATACGTATGCCCACGAAAAACTAATAAGGGACCTGTGGAGCCTACTAAGAGCAGAACCAAACAGTTATTGTATGGGGTGAGTTAATACCCCGCAAAATCAAGAAGCCGAGAATCCCTTCGCTCATTCTTGTGATGATGGTGAAGGTGGTAGCTTTGCGGACCTAGTAACGGTTCGACTACGGGATGTACTAAAACAACACTTCACTAAAGACGAAATAATTACATTAAGCCTGAATAGAATTGAGGAGAGCATCCTCGATTATAATCGGCAAAACGAAACTCCAGAATCATCCCCAGCCAGGGGTGAAAGATCAACGTCACTGACATCATTATCGTTCAGTCAATCCACACTGGTGGATGAGTATTAAACCTCTTCTAAACAAAGAAGAAAAATTTAGATGGGTGATGATAGAAGCGAGGATGATTTATAGTACCTCATTGGTATTTTTTTTTTTTCTCAGGTTGTGTTTCACACTGACTACAACGTACTATAACACTCCAATGAACACTACTGACACGAAGAACACACGTCGTAATTGATCGCCCTAGTGGTAGTGCGAAGAAAAGACTGAATATCATCACACACAACAAGAAAAGATGTCTACACAGCCACTAGACCAGTCTCTAGGTGTGGTAAGAGACGTGGTTACTAAAAATTATACACTGAACAAACAGAGGGTAGTCAAGAACAGTCTCAACAGATGTGCACACCCAGCTGGTGTACTCATTAAACATAGTGAAGGCTTCTTTAGTGAAGTGTTTTAGTACATCCCGTAGTCGAACCGTTACTAGGTCCGCAAAGCTACCACCTTCACCATCATCACAAGAATGAGCGACGGGATTCTCGGCTTCTTGATTTTGCGGGGTATTAAGACACCCCATACAATAACTGTTTGGTTCTGCTCTTAGTAGGCTCCACAGGTCCCTTATTAGTGGTATCACACCACACATAAATGACACCTGTATCACACCACACATATAAATGACACCTGTATCACACCACACATAAATGACACCTGTATCACACCACACCTATAAATGACACCTGTATCACACCACACATATAAATGACACCTGTATCACACCACACATATAAATTACACATGTATCACAC
>JACEFZ010000369.1:0-20505 GCA_014155875.1 Cepaea nemoralis
CACAAAAAAAGGGTAAGACCTTTTATTTTTTCCTTCGCCCCCCCAAGGGGCCCGGAAAGCCCCCCAAAATTTCTTCCCCCCAAAAAAGAAAAATTTTTTCGTGAACCGAATGACGTAGGCTGGAATTGAACCCACAAACCTTCGGAGCGTAAGACAGGCGGCGTAAACACTTCGCCACGGAGACTCCTAACGGAAAAATGTGTGATGGGGGGGGGGGGGGGGTGACCGTGTAACTGGATAAAGGAGGATGAGCATGGGGAAACAAATACTGGAAGAAGAACGATAAGAGAAAGAAGAATGATGATGAGAAAAAATTACTCGAAAAAAGAAGGATAAGAGAAAGAAGGATGGTATTAGAAAGAAATACTGAATTAACAAGGATAAGAAAAAGAAGGACGAGGATGAGATAAATATACTGGAAGAAGAAGGATAAGAGAAAGAAGAATGGGATGAGAAATAAATACTGGAAGTAGAAGGATAAGAGAAAGACGCATGAGGATAAGGAAAGAACTACTGGAAGAAAAAGGATAAGAGAAAGAAGGATGAGGGTGAGGAAAAATACTGGAAGAAGAAGGATAAGAGAAAGAAGAGAAGAAGAAAAGGTTCGGCTAAGAAAATAAAAATAGGTACATACAAATTATCACAGAGCCGTAATGAAGTTAGTACCCAAAATTGTGCGACCGTGTTGGCATTATGGGTAGCCTCGTAGTCCGGGCGCAGTCTTCGTTTCCGGTAGGATTATCTGACCTTCACGCCGTCAGCCTTGACCCAGCCTCGATCAATAGGGACACGCATATTTTCAGAATGTTCAGGAAACCGTCTTGTAATGAAAGGCGGCGAGGAAGAGACCTGGTAATCTCAACCCGCATGTCGTGAACTAGTATAGTGAAGAATTGACACTTCGCAACCGTGTGACGGTGTCTGTCTAAAGCGAACTTTCAAGATGTTCATTATATAAGTACTGAGTGAACCGGGACTGATGGGTTTTGCAATTCTCTGTTAAAGCCTTACAGACGTTGAGATCAACTCCATGTTTATTTTCTAGACAGTTTTATGTTTGAGTAGTTTGCCATTGGTTTCTAAACAAGAAGAGTAGTTATTCAAGTCCGCCTGATAGGGAAGGAATTAATCTATTATCCCGCCATCCGTGCACACGAATTTTAAGTGCGAGTGCAATTAATCTTTCGACCACCCATTGCCTCTAAACCACAGCGCCGCTAATAGAAAACTTACTGAAGTTAACATTTCCGAGAAACCACATCTAAACCATGCTGGTGTTTATCGCGGGGTGAAAAGGCCATGCAACTAGTTGATATATATCGTCTATAAATAGCGCCCAAAAATTGTTGACTGTCTATGTATAATTTACCTTATTAGTTTCCGATAACGCCATAGCAAACCCACGTAAGTTTTTTGTAGACTTGTTCATGTTTGAATTTTGATAGGCTGGCAAGGTGTTTGTCAACATGTTCGGAAACAATACACATCTGATAAACCTGAATACACGGTGATAACATCGGAGATATGGTGGAAGGTTGTTGTCGTTTGTGTGTGTGTGTGTGTGTGTGTGTGTGTGTGTGTGTGTGTGTGTGTGTGTGTGTTGTGTGTGTGTGTGTGTGTGTGGTGGGTGTGTATGTGTGTGTGTGATATGAATTGCACAGTGTCAGGTGTTAGTCAGATAATACTGAGATACAGTATGACAGTAAACGGTACTACCTGCTTTCTGTCAGCGCCGAATGTTGGGCGGCGCTTACCAAACCCGACACCCCACATTGTGCCAACGGCTTCGGGTGGAAGAGCACAATTGGGAGGGTCCAAGCCTTGCCCTAGTGTGTGGAAATGCAACCTACAGACTAAATGTCATGACCCTAGACCTTTGTTGGCAGCTGGTCTAGGAACGAAGCTCCAAAGGCGGACAGATAGAACATTGCTTTGCTGATCCGACAGCTTCTGCAGCTTGTCTTGTTCCAGATGTATTGGTCTTACCTTTCCTCGGGAGTGAACTAGGCAGGCCGAGAGAGGGATAATGCTGCATGGGCGACACATGGTCTCTATATTTCAACCAAGGCTTTACGCTATGGAGAGGTATAACTCCATCCCTGGTCTTAACTGGTCTCGGAATTAAAGCGAGAGGTAGCAGTTACGGGTTATATGTCATTGTCATTTGGCGTAGACATGAGGCGCCGCGGGTTGACTCTGATGGTAGAGTTTGAAAACAAGAGTGGAGTTAAGCAAAGTTGTGTACTAGCTCCCACCCTCTGTGGAATATACTTTTCACTTCTACTGAAATATGCCTTTCGTGATCAGTATGGTGGTATATAAATTCACTCACGCTCAGTTGGCGGGCTCTACAACGCTCATAGATTGAAAGCCAAGACCAAAATTAGGAGGGTACTGATCTGAGAGTTGCCTTTTGCGGATGCTGCTGCAATTACGACCCACTCCGAGGAAAAATTACAACGTCTACTATCTGCATTCGCCAAACTTTGTTCTGAATTTGGTTTAACAATTAGCAAAAATAAGACACAGATTTTGTCACAAGGTGCACATGGGGTACCATCAATCTTTATTGACGACGCCAAATTGGAGATAGTAGATCATTTTACATATCTACGATTAGAGGTAAATAGCAAATTATCCCTAGATCAGGAGATTAACATCAGGACTGTTAAGGCAGCAACAACAATGAACAGGTTAACAAAAGAGTCTTAGAGAACAGGAAGCTTACTCCTAAAACAAAAGTCCTTGTCTATCAAGCCTGTGTCCATAGTACTCTTCTTTATGGCAGTGAAGCCTGGTCAACTTACTCACACCAAGAAAAATGTTTAAACAGCTTTCATATGCGGTGTCTGCTAAGAATACTTGGTAATAAGTGGCAAGACAAAATCACAAATACTGAATATTGGAAAGATCAGGTTGCCGTAACGGTTTATTCCATAATCAGTCTTCGTAGATTTAGATGGATAGGACATCTTAGAAGGATTTATGATGATAGAATACCAAAGGACATCTTTTTGGGTGAATTACAGATGGGTAAGATATCTCAGGGTCGGCCTATACTACTATACAAAGATGTGTGTAAGCGGCACATGATTGATAAAGGCATTGATAATGCACATTGGGAGCAAGTCGCCACTAAGCGTGTCGCATGGAGGCCAAATATCAGAAATGGAATAAAGAGAAAAGAGAAAATGATTGCAGATAAGTCACACACCGAGCGTGTGAGACGTAAGATGGTGCATGATGGTGGAAATGACAAAGTATTCACATGCATCCACTATGGACACACATTACAGCGCGAATTGGTTTGATCAGTCACATTCGCTCTCACCATGGGTTGTAGTTAGTATTATGCATTTTTTAAGCACAATGTACTAAATTATTATCTGTCAAGACGGCAAGGGGCAATGTATGAAATGAATTACATGACTGGTTTTAAACCTTGTCTGCTTCTAATTTTATCGTTCCTGATTCTATCTCTAGCAGTTACTGCCACAGTTCATCTAAGGTATCTCATCTCTGTTATTTTGGTTTTGCGCTCGTTAGTTGCAGAAACTAAAGCGTCCATTTTTCATACATGGTGTAATTTTAATGACTGTGGGATTTTTCAAAATATTGCCGTTCCAAGTTTTGTATTCACCCTCTGTGGAGTTCATGCAACATAAAAGGTAACTATAAAACTTGGAACGGCAATATTTTCAAAAACCCCACAGTCATTAAAAGTACACCCTAGTAGATTTGAAGAAATGTAACAATTCAGAAATAAATATCATAGTGGGTGAATTCCATGCAAAAGTGGGAAATCAAGGCGATGCATGCACAGGAAACAACTATGGTTTGGGAGAGCGAAACGAAAGAGGATACAGACTTGTGGAATGGGCAAAAGAGCAGGAAACGATTGTAGGAAAGGCATGGTTTAAACAACATCCTAGAAGAATATGGACATGTAAAGGTCCTGATAGCAAAATTAGAAACCATATTGATTACATCCTGATTAGCAGAAGGTTTGGAAATGCGCTAACAATCGCAAAAAACAGTTCCCAATGCTGACTGTTACAGCGATCACAGATTGAGTACACGAACACTGAGAGTAAAGTTAAAGAAAATCAAATATTGACCAGGAATCACTAAATATAATCTGTGTACATTGAAAAATGACAAGGTAATACGAGACAATTTTAACATAGAAATAAAGAACAGATTGATATACTGTCTGATCTAAAGATCTTATTTCAAGATGTGGATGAACAAAGGGAAATGATGAGGAATTCAATCAGTTTGGTTTAAGAAACAACTATTCCAAAATTAAATAAAGTGGGTCGTAAGAAATGGATGACTGAAGAAATGTTACAACTAATAGAAACAAGAAGACAACAAAAATAATCCTGCCAAATAAGAAGAAATTCACAGAAAAGTCAGAACATTATGTTAGGAGGTAATAGAAGCATCTCTTGAGAAATATTTCATAGAAACAACACAACAGTAAAATTATCAAATCAATGCACAAAAGAATTCATTAGATTACTAATAAACGAACATGAACATCATCAGGCTGCCTAAAAACCAAAGATGGCACAATCATAATAGAAAATAAATCAGATTTTACATGTATAGTCAGATTATGTGAAAAACCTTTGTGATGATAACACTGAAGAACAGTATGATATTCGAAATAATAATGAAGGAAATCAATTTTAAAGATGGAGATTCAGAATGCTCTTAACCATATGAAAACTGGCAAGACCTCAGGTTCAGACAACATCACAACAGAAATGATTAATGCTTTAGAAGAATATGGAATAGATCAAGTCACCAGACTGCTGAACACAATATATGATACTGGAGATTACCTCATGAATTATGTAATTCTGTATTTATTGCAATCCCACAGAAATCAGGAGCCTTGGAAAGTGATCAACATAGAACAATTAATTATTATAATGTGCCGCATCACGAAGATTTTGCTAAGAATTATCATGCAAAAAGTTTTGAAGAAAATATAACCCGAAATAGGAGAAGAACAATGTGGGTTTGTAGAAGGCAGGGGTACAGTAAATGCTCTGTACATGCTGAGAACAGTAACTGAACGTTCTATAGAAGTAAACAAAGATATACATCTTTGCTTTATTGACTATGCAAAGGCTTTCGATAGAGTAAGTTATGTCAACATAATAAAAATGCTTACAGTTCTAAGAATTGATGGGAAAGACCTTAGACTTGTAAAAATCATATATTGGAAACAACAAGATGCTATCAAACTTGATAATGAAGTAGGTTCATATCCCATCGTTTTATCAGTCCTCCCAAACCGGCTGCATAGAACTGCTCTGGTTTCTAAACCACGTTTTCACTTCACATTCAACTTCGGCGGCATTCGCGAAATGTCTCCCGCCAAGATGAGGTTTTAATGTTTATGCTGACAAATGTTTGTCCCATAAAGCGATGCATAGCTGAGTAGAAAAGGTTACGAGGATGAGACAATAAGGAAATCACACAGTTCTGTGGGATGGCAGGTAAATGAGAACAGAGCAAGCATTTCTATGCAGCGGGTTTGGGAGGACTGACAAAACGATGGGATAAGTGTATCAATGTTGGTGGAAATTATGTTGAGAAATAAAGGGACAATGTATGTACAAAAATAAACTAGTTTCAGGTTGTTATCATATTTAGTTATTTTTTCTACAGCCAATTGTGGCTTACTTATTAACTTACCCTCGTAAACATAAACATTGCATATTACCATGTTATGAGGCACACTTCCCATCCACCAACATATCCCCAGCCACCCACCCATACATACCCCTACCCACATACACACAACCAGGCACACATACATGCCCCGTCAACCCAACCATCCCCCACCCGCCCATCCCCTACCCACACACATCCTCCCACCTACACACATCTCTCCAACATCTCCACAACATCTCCAACATCTCCAACATCTACACACATCTCTCTAACAAGCTACCAGAGTTATCTTCTATTCTCAATCAAAATTTTCATTTATTCGGCCTTAGTGAAAGTAGGCTTAATGATAACATTTCAGATGAGGACATCTCTATTAAAGGGTACAAAGTTTTTAGAAGGGATCCCTGTAGGAAACAAGAGACAGGCATCGTAACCTATGTTTCTAATTTACTAAATGCTCACCGTAGGCTAGACTTTGAAACTTGCGAAATAGAATGTATTTGGTTAGAGCTGAAACTTCAAAACCGCACACCCCTGATAATTGGCTACCTCTATCGAAATCCCAGTGCTGGACACGTCTGGTACGAAAACTTCACTACCATGATGGATGTGGTTTTCGCTTCCGGGAAAGAAATTATACTACTCGGAGACTTTAACATTGACACCAACAAATCCAACATAATATGGGGAAATATAATTGCATCATACAATTTCCAACAAATAGTACAACAAGCTACTAGAGTAACAAAGTCATCTTCAACAACCATAGATCAAATTTATGTAACTTGCTCAGACAACATCATAGAATGCACCGTACCCAATTGTGCAATGAGCGATCACTACCCAATATGCTGCACGTGGTCTAAAAAAGGAATTAAAACTCCTAAACATAAACACATAAGTGTAAAATATAGAAGTTACAAAAATGTCAACCAAAACGCATTTTTACAGGACTTGCTCAGTTCACCTCTAGACAATGTATATGAGCTTCCTGACCCGGATGATGCTCTGGAATTCTGGATGAAAACTTTTATTGATATTTTTGATAGACATGTGCCAATCAAGGAAGTTCGAGTAAAACACCACGTCAAGTCACCTTGGATCACACAGGAAATACTTGAAATTATGAGAGACAGAGATAAAGCACATAAAAAGCGGGATCTCAACGTATACCGTACTCTTAGAAACAAAGTTCAATATACCATACGACGGGAAAAGAAAAATTACTTTAAGAACTTAGTAATGGATAAAACAAATAGTAAGGATATATGGAAGGCAATTAACACTTTGACAAACAAGTATAAATCCCGAAATTCCTTACCATCAAATCATATTACATGCGACCAATTCAGTAGGTTTTTTCAAACTGACATAGACCAGTTGAAGGCTTCGATACCTAATTCTCCTTGCAACTTATCTTTGCTGTCATCGTTTTGCGATAATAGATGCTCCCGCGATATTCTTTCCGACATACCGCTAATGACAATCACTGAAGTATTCACTTACCTCAGTAACCTAAAAAACGCAACCTCATCTGGGTTAGATGGAATCAGCAACCGGATTCTCCGTTGTGCTGCGCCAGTGATCAGTATATCACTAACCTATGTATATAATCAGTGTCTCACCAAAGGCCACTTTCCATCAGCTCTCAAAATCGCTAAAGTGTACCCTCTTCTTAAATCTGGTTCATTGGACAATGGTCTCCCGAACAATTACAGACCCATTTCGTTACTATCATCACTATCTAAGCCACTAGAAAACACATCCATAAAGTAACATTACAGTATTTAATTCGCAACAAGCTTATTGTTGACAGCCAATCAGGATTTCGACCAAAGTATTCTTGCCATACGGCCCTAACAAACATGATAGAAAATTGGCACGAGAGTATAAACAACAACAGTCTATGTGGAACTGTGTTTATTGATTTCAAGAAAGCATTTGATATGATAGACCATGTTATTTTAATTAAGAAACTTGAGACAATGAAAATTGGCCCTAATGTAGTCACTCTAATATCATCTTTTCTATCGGACAGAAAGCAAGTAGTATCACATAATAAATCGCTGTCTCAAACCACTACATTCAATATTGGAGTACCACAAGGCTCTATTCTTGGCCCTCTATTATTTGCCATATATATTAACGATCTACCTTTGCATCTTTCATCGTCCTGCGATCTATTTGCAGACGACTGTACAGTGTACACAAACGCTGACAACTGTATTTTACTGGAGTCGTCTTTACAACAAGAATTAAATAATGTAGTTAGGTTGAGCTATTCAAACCGTATGCAAATTAATATCACTAAAACAAAATCAATGTTATTAACAACCAGACAAAGACTTCAAACTCTAAGCTCACACACATCACTTCAACTTCACATCTATAACATGCCGGTAGAAAGTGTAATTGAGCACAAAACATTAGGCCTAATCATTGATAGAAACCTAACCTTTAATTCCCACGTTCAAGCGCTCATTAAACAAACAGCGAAAAAAGTCTACCAACTCGCCAAAATCAAAAACTTCCTTGATGAGGACACAAGGAAACTATTCTATACTTCTCATATTCAGACACACTTTGACTACTGCTCTACAATCTGGGACGGTTGTTCTAATTCAAACACCAAGCGACTTTACTCACTCCAGAAACGGGCCATGAGTCTAATTTATAGCAAACATTTATGTGACAATCCCAGCCTGTATAAACGCCTTCAGTTACTACCACTCCGCAAACGCCTGCTTTTCAATAAAGCTAAACTAATTCACAAAATCTTGCATCGGAATGCCCCAAATTACCTTTAGGCCATTGTTTAAATATAATGCTAGACACAGTAAACGTTTAAATATATTACACATTCCGAAGCCTAGGATTGACTTATACAAAACAAGCTGAACGTACTCTGCAGCTCAGCTGTGGAACAATCTTCCACAAGAAATAAAAGACATCACCAATCCTTATTTATATAATCGCAAATTACTCGAACACTATCTCAGTACGGATTACCTTCCCCCATAATAATAGTGATAATAATAATAACAACAAAACCCTAGTATAACAGCCAGTCCCCTTTTGGTAGGCCAGTATATTCCACATGGCTAATAAATGTATGACCATTATCTAATGTTACTGTGTCGTGTAGTTTTGATGTTCGCATTTTGCCCATGCCTTTATAATGCATAAGTTTTATATTGTTGCTGTTCTCTGTTAGCCTTGAATGATGTGTGAATGAAATATTGTATGGAAGAGAGTGATAGAAGGGCAGAATGTTAGACGGGCCTGCGTGCCCAATTCTTAACCCTTTGAAAATAAAGTTTGTTCGTTCGTTCGTTCGTTCTCCACCTATACACACATTCCCCCACCCATCAAATAACTCACACACACTCACCCACCCACAAATCCTTCACAACCCTCAGCCCCCAAAACCCAGCCAAACACACATCCCCCACCCACACATACATCCCCCGCCAACTCACATATCCCGCATCTACACATACACATCGTACACCTACATACACATCTCCAACGTACACACATTCCCCACCCACACAATCTCTCTCCACCCACCCACACATCCCACACCCACCCAAACACACACATCCCCAACCCATCCCCAACCTACACACACTCACCCACAACACATCCTCCACCCACCCACCCACATACACCCCAATCATCCATCACCCAACCATACATCCCTTAACCACACATTCCCCAACCCACACATTCCCCCACCCACACACACATCCCCCACCCATACACACATATCCATACCCACACAACACCTCACCCACACACACATCTCCCCACCCACCCACACATCCCCCATCCACCCACACATCCCCCATCCACCCACACACATCTCCCACCCACACACACACTACCACCCACATATACATCCCTCGACACACCCACACATTCACCACCCATACACATCCTTCACACACACACACACCCCACACATAAACGCATCCCCCAAACCCATCCCCACACCAACTGCACACACCTCACACATCCCACTGCCCACCAACACCCACACACCAACACCCACCCAAACACACACCAACACATTCCCACTCACACACACACGCACATCCCCCAACCCAAAAGTCTCTCATCCACACACATTCGCACCCATCAGCACATTTTCCCACCCACCCTCACATCCCCCATACACATCCATCACCCACAAATCTCCACACCCAACCACACAATCCCCACCCACCCACACATCCCCCACCTAAACACACATCCCCCGCCACACACATCTCCCCAGACAGACACAATATCCCCAGCCATACACACATCCCCGAAAAACATCCCCCACCCAACACTCATCCCCCAACCCACATCAGTAACATTAGATATGCAGATCATACAGTATTGATTGCAGACAATGAACAGGATCTGCAACATTTATTAGATGTGGTTGTTGCACACAGTGAACAACTTGGATTAGAATTAAATTGTAAGAAGACACAGATTATAGTCGTCACTTTGGAGAACGAAATACCACAATGTAATTATACAAGTAAATGAGAATATTCTTACACAAGTGTATCGGTACAATTATCTCGGATTAGTCATAACATCACATGGGAGATGCTTTGAAGAGATTAGAACAAGAATCGCAATGGTGAAAGTAGCCTTTTGCAAGATGAAAACATTTTTTTATGTTGCATATCCTTTACAAGACGTTGCGGTCAACACCAGCATTTTCAGCTGCTCTTGATGTACTAGGCAACATTACGCTCATTAATTTGCCATTGCTTTCTGAGATCATACAGACCAATAATAAGATGTCAATTGAAATGAGAAAAAGAGTGTCCAACTGCTACATCTATCACAGAGCCTGTACTTTTGTATGTATGTGAAGCTTGGACAATGTGCAGTCAAGCTGAAAAACATCTGATGGCTGTAGAAATGTGGTTTCTGAGGAAAATGCAAAGAATATCATGAGCAGACAGAAAAGCTAATGACCAAGTATTTAAAAAAAATGAAAATCGTAAATTGATTAGAGAAATTAGACGTAGACAGTCACAATTTTTTGGACATGTTATGAGAAGAGTTATATGATTGATTGATTGATTGATTGATTGATTGATTTAGGAACCGACATCACAGCATTCGGGACATTCCCATAAGCTATATTAAGGTTTTCAATGGTGCTCTTCTATATTCTGAAGAGTTATATTAGAGAACTTGGTGACAACTAGCAAGACGATGAGAAGAGAACAAAGGGAAGACAGAAAAGTAAATACTTGGATAGCTTGACCACGTGGCATGATCGAGACAAGAAAACTGAGCTGATCCACGACTCTGGTGATCGAATGAATTGGCGAGTCATGACCGCCCACGCTTACCGGCATGGCACATGATGGAAGGATGGATTGCCTTGGGACAATTCAGTGGTGGTTTCCAATGCTTTTCTTATGTCATCATCATCTAGTGTCTGGCTACCTCTATCGAAATCCCAGTGCTGGACACGTCTGGTACGAAAACTTCACTACCATGATGGATGTGGTTTTCGCTTCCGGGAAAGAAATTATACTACTCGGAGACTTTAACATTGACACCAACAAATCCAACATAATATGGGGAAATATAATTGCATCATACAATTTCCAACAAATAGTACAACAAGCTACTAGAGTAACAAAGTCATCTTCAACAACCATAGATCACATTTATGTAACTTGCTCAGACAACATCATAGAATGCACCGTACCCAATTGTGCAATGAGCGATCACTACCCAATATGCTGCACGTGGTCTAAAAAAGGAATTAAAACTCCTAAACATAAACACATAAGTGTAAAATATAGAAGTTACAAAAATTTCAACCAAAACGCATTTTTACAGGACTTGCTCAGTTCACCTCTAGACAATGTATATGAGCTTCCTGACCCGGATAATGCTCTGGAATTCTGGATGAAAACTTTTATTGATATTTTTGATAGACATGTGCCAATCAAGGAAGTTCGAGTAAAACACCACGTCAAGTCACCTTGAATCACACAGGAAATACTTGAAATTATGAGAGACAGAGATAAAGCACATAAAAAGCGGGATCTCAACGTATACCGTACTCTTAGAAACAAAGTTCAATATACCATACGACGGGAAAAGAAAAATTACTTTAAGAACTTAGTAATGGATAAAACAAATAGTAAGGATATACGGAATGCAATTAACACTTTGACAAACAAGTATAAATCCCGAAATTCCTTACCATCAAATCATATTACATGCGACCAATTCAGTAAGTTTTTTCAAACTGACATAGACCAGTTGAAGGCTTCAATACCTAATTCTCCTTGCAACTTATCTTTGCTGTCATCGTTTTGCGATAATAGATGCTCCCGCGATATTCTTTCCGACATACCGCTAATGACAATCACTGAAGTATTCACTTACCTCAGTAACCTAAAAAACACAACCTCATCTGGGTTAGATGGAATCAGCAACGGATTCTCCGTTGTGCTGCGCCAGTGATCAGTATATCACTAACCTATGTATATAATCAGTGTCTCACCAAATTATCTCGGATTAGTCATAACATCACATGGGAGATGCTTTGAAGAGATTAGAACAAGAATCGCAATGGTGAAAGTAGCCTTTTGCAAGATGAAACATTTTTTTATGTTGCATATCCTTTACAAAACGTTGCGGTCAACACCAGCATTTTCAGCTGCTCTTGATGTACTAGGCAACATTACGCTCATTAATTTGCCATTGCTTTCTGAGATCATACAGACCAATAATAAGATGTCAATTGAAATGACAAAAAGAGTGTCGAACTGCTACATCTATCACAGAGCCTGTACTTTTGTATGTATGTGAAGCTTGGACAATGTGCAGTCAAGCTGAAAAACATCTGATGGCTGTAGAAATGTGGTTTCTGAGGAAAATGCAAAGAATATCATGAGCAGACAGAAAAGCTAATGACCAAGTATTTAAAAAAAATGAAAATCGTAAATTGATTAGAGAAATTAGACGTAGACAGTCACAATTTTTTGGACATGTTATGAGAAGAGTTATATGATTGATTGATTGATTGATTGATTGATTGATTGATTGATTGATTGATTGATTGATTGATTGATTGATTTAGGAACCGACATCACAGCATTCGGGACATTCCCATAAGCTATATTAAGGTTTTCAATGGTGCTCTTCTATATTCTGAAGAGTTATATTAGAGAACTTGGTGACAACTAGCAAGATCGATGAGAAGAGAACAAAGGGAAGACAGAAGAGTAAATACTTCGATAGCTTGACCACGTGGCATGATCGAGACAAGAAAACTGAGCTGATCCACGACTCTGGTGATCGAATGAATTGGCGAGTCATGACCGCCCACGCTTACCGGCATGGCACATGATGGAAGGATGGATTGCCTTGGGACAATTCAGTGGTGGTTTCCAATGCTTTTCTTATGTCATCATCATCTAGTGTCTGGCTACCTCTATCGAAATCCCAGTGCTGGACACGTCTGGTACGAAAACTTCACTACCATGATGGATGTGGTTTTCGCTTCCGGGAAAGAAATTATACTACTCGGAGACTTTAACATTGACACCAACAAATCCAACATAATATGGGGAAATATAATTGCATCATACAATTTCCAACAAATAGTACAACAAGCTACTAGAGTAACAAAGTCATCTTCAACAACCATAGATCACCTTTATGTAACTTGCTCAGACAACATCATAGAATGCACCGTAACCCAATTGTGCAATGAGCGATCACTACCCAATATGCTGCACGTGGTCTAAAAAAGGAATTAAAACTCCTAAACATAAACACATAAGTGTAAAATATAGAAGTTACAAAAATTTCAACCAAAACGCATTTTTACAGGACTTGCCTCAGTTCACCTCTAGACAATGTATATGAGCTTCCTGACCCGGATAATGCTCTGGAATTCTGGATGAAAACTTTTATTGATATTTTTGATAGACATGTGCCAATCAAGGAAGTTCGAGTAAAACACCACGTCAAGTCACCTTGAATCACACAGGAAATACTTGAAATTATGAGAGACAGAGATAAAGCACATAAAAAGCGGGATCTCAACGTATACCGTACTCTTAGAAACAAAGTTCAATATACCATACGACGGGAAAAGAAAAATTACTTAAGAACTTAGTAATGGATAAAACAAATAGTAAGGATATACGGAATGCAATTAACACTTTGACAAACAAGTATAAATCCCGAAATTCCTTACCATCAAATCATATTACATGCGACCAATTCAGTAAGTTTTTTCAAACTGACATAGACCAGTTGAAGGCTTCAATACCTAATTCTCCTTGCAACTTATCTTTGCTGTCATCGTTTTGCGATAATAGATGCTCCCGCGATATTCTTTCCGACATACCGCTAATGACAATCACTGAAGTATTCACTTACCTCAGTAACCTAAAAAACACAACCTCATCTGGGTTAGATGGAATCAGCAACCGGATTCTCCGTTGTGCTGCGCCAGTGATCAGTATATCACTAACCTATGTATATAATCAGTGTCTCACCAAATTATCTCGGATTAGTCATAACATCACATGGGAGATGCTTTGAAGAGATTAGAACAAGAATCGCAATGGTGAAAGTAGCCTTTTGCAAGATGAAAACATTTTTTTATGTTGCATATCCTTTACAAAACGTTGCGGTCAACACCAGCATTTTCAGCTGCTCTTGATGTACTAGGCAACATTACGCTCATTAATTTGCCATTGCTTTCTGAGATCATACAGACCAATAATAAGATGTCAATTGAAATGACAAAAAGAGTGTCGAACTGCTACATCTATCACAGAGCCTGTACTTTTGTATGTATGTGAAGCTTGGACAATGTGCAGTCAAGCTGAAAAACATCTGATGACTGGAAATGTGGTTTCTGAGGAGAATGCAAAGAATATCATGAACAGACAGAAAAGCTAATGACCAAGTATTTAAAAAAAATGAAAATCGTAAATTGATTAGAGAAATTAGACGTAGACAGTCACAATTTTTTGGACATGTTATGAGAAGAGTTATATGATTGATTGATTGATTGATTGATTGATTGATTGATTGATTGATTGATTGATTGATTGATTGATTGATTTAGGAACCGACATCACAGCATTCGGGACATTCCCATAAGCTATATTAAGGTTTTCAATGGTGCTCTTCTATATTCTGAAGAGTTATATTAGAGAACTTGGTGACAACTAGCAAGATCGATGAGAAGAGAACAAAGGGAAGACAGAAGAGTAAATACTTCGATAGCTTGACCACGTGGCATGATCGAGACAAGAAAACTGAGCTGATCCACGACTCTGGTGATCGAATGAATTGGCGAGTCATGACCGCCACGCTTACCGGCATGGCACATGATGGAAGGATGGATTGCCTTGGGACAATTCAGTGGTGGTTTCCAATGCTTTTCTTATGTCATCATCATCTAGTGTCTGGCTACCTCTATCGAAATCCCAGTGCTGGACACGTCTGGTACGAAAACTTCACTACCATGATGGATGTGGTTTTCGCTTCCGGGAAAGAAATTATACTACTCGGAGACTTTAACATTGACACCAACAAATCCAACATAATATGGGGAAATATAATTGCATCATACAATTTCCAACAAATAGTACAACAAGCTACTAGAGTAACAAAGTCATCTTCAACAACCATAGATCACATTTATGTAACTTGCTCAGACAACATCATAGAATGCACCGTACCCAATTGTGCAATGAGCGATCACTACCCAATATGCTGCACGTGGTCTAAAAAGGAATTAAAACTCCTAAACATAAACACATAAGTGTAAAATATAGAAGTTACAAAAATTTCAACCAAAACGCATTTTTACAGGACTTGCTCAGTTCACCTCTAGACAATGTATATGAGCTTCCTGACCCGGATAATGCTCTGGAATTCTGGATGAAAACTTTTATTGATATTTTTGATAGACATGTGCCAATCAAGGAAGTTCGAGTAAAACACCACGTCAAGTCACCTTGGATCACACAGGAAATACTTGAAATTATGAGAGACAGAGATAAAGCACATAAAAAGCGGGATCTCAACGTATACCGTACTCTTAGAAACAAAGTTCAATATACCATACGACGGGAAAAGAAAAATTACTTTAAGAACTTAGTAATGGATAAAACAAATAGTAAGGATATATGGAAGGCAATTAACACTTTGACAAACAAGTATAAATCCCGAAATTCCTTACCATCAAATCATATTACATGCGACCAATTCAGTAGGTTTTTTCAAACTGACATAGACCAGTTGAAGGCTTCAATACCTAATTCTCCTTGCAACTTATCTTTGCTGTCATCGTTTTGCGATAATAGATGCTCCCGCGATATTCTTTTCGACATACCGCTAATGACAATCACTGAAGTATTCACTTACCTCAGTAACCTAAAAAACACAACCTCATCTGGGTTAGATGGAATCAGCAACCGGATTCTCCGTTGTGCTGCGCCAGTGATCAGTATATCACTAACCTATGTATATAATCAGTGTCTCACCAAATTATCTCGGATTAGTCATAACATCACATGAAAGATGCTTTGGAGAGATTAGAACAAGAATCGCAATGGTGAAAGTAGCCTTTTGCAAGATGAAAACATTTTTTTATGTTGCATATCCTTTACAAAACGTTGCGGTCAACACCAGCATTTTCAGCTGCTCTTGATGTACTAGGCAACATTACGCTCATTAATTTGCCATTGCTTTCTGAGATCATACAGACCAATAATAAGATGTCAATTGAAATGACAAAAAGAGTGTCGAACTGCTACATCTATCACAGAGCCTGTACTTTTGTATGTATGTGAAGCTTGGACAATGTGCAGTCAAGCTGAAAAACATCTGATGGCTGTAGAAATGTGGTTTCTGAGGAAAATGCAAAGAATATCATGAGCAGACAGAAAAGCTAATGACCAAGTATTTAAAAAAAATGAAAATCGTAAATTGATTAGAGAAATTAGACGTAGACAGTCACAATTTTTTGGACATGTTATGAGAAGAGTTATATGATTGATTGATTGATTGATTGATTGATTGATTGATTGATTGATTGATTGATTGATTGATTGATTGATTGATTGATTTAGGAACCGACATCACAGCATTCGGGACATTCCCATAAGCTATATTAAGGTTTTCAATGGTGCTCTTCTATATTCTGAAGAGTTATATTAGAGAACTTGGTGACAACTAGCAAGATCGATGAGAAGAGAACAAAGGGAAGACAGAAGAGTAAATACTTCGATAGCTTGACCACGTGGCATGATCGAGACAAGAAAACTGAGCTGATCCACGACTCTGGTGATCGAATGAATTGGCGAGTCATGACCGCCCACGCTTACCGGCATGGCACGTGATGGAAGGATGGATTGCCTTGGGACAATTCAGTGGTGGTTTCCAATGCTTTTCTTATGTCATCATCATCTAGTGTCTTGCCAGCTGGTATGGGCGATCATTCCTTTCCACAAATTACGATCGATCTCTGACGGCATGGATCAGTTCGTGCTGTGACTCCCTTCCGTGCGTTGACACAAGAACTGTCAAGAATCTTCTCATGCTGTCTTCCTCTATCTCTCTTTCAACAAATCTTTCCGGTTGTCACAACATGTTCCACTTGTTGTCTTCTTATAAGGTGGCCAAAATACGATAACTGTTTCTTTCTCATGTTTGTGATAAGTTGTCTTTGCGACTCAGCTTCCCTTTAAATGTCCAGATTGCTCATTTTGTCTGTCCAATTAATTTTCAGCAATCTTTTATAAAACCACATCTCCAAGGCTTTTTTCGCCTGTTTGCTAGTTAGACCTCTTTCAGTCCAGAAGGACTATAGAGTTGTGCCGCTGGGGAGGGGGGAGGGGACCTGACAGCACCGCTGGTGACTGTATAGTCCATTGCGAGGGTGACAATCTCTGTCAGTTTCCTCATCTGTAAGACGAGGCTGGTCCCGCAGTAAATGACTCCATTTTATGCCTGTGCCTCCTATCCTCAGTTTACTGGACAAGATTACGCTCAAGGAGCAACAGTCCGTTTTGTACATCTCTTCTCCAGGAACATCTGTCTGTTGCAGCGGTTTCCCACGTGTCTGGATCTATACCAAGGGTTTTCATATCTTGTTTACACACATCCATATATCGCATTTGGGGTCTTCCGATTGGCCTATTCCCTGTGGCTAGTTCTCCCTATAAGAGATCTTTGGGAATACATTCATTCTCCATTCGAAATACATGGCCCAGCCACCGGAGGCGTCTTTGCTTGAAGAGGAAGTGCACTGTTATAATATCCGCTCTTTCATGTACGTGTTTGCTTGTTATGTGGTCTTTCCACGATATGCCCAGGATACGTCTCAGACATCTCATATGGAAGGAATTCAACTTTCTTTCCTGTCGTGAGTACAAGTTCCAGAATTAAGACCCATAGAGTAGTGTGTCAACAACACAAATTTTATTTACTTGAACTTGTGTACGCTCTGTTAGTCTATTATTCTCCCAAAATCTTTCAGTTAGCCTGGAAAGTGTTGTGGCTGCCTTTCCAATGTGTCTGTCGATTTATGTCTCTAATGAAAGATTATCTGATATTGTCGACCCCAAATACGCAAAGTATAGACCACCTTCAATTCGGAATTAGAAATTTTGATTGATGGATGCGCACCAGCATCTTGTTCCATCACCTGTATTTCATTTAGGTTGATGGTGAGCCTAAAGTGTGTGTCAGGTCTTAGTCAGATATGACTGAGCTACCGTATAACAGTAGACGGTACTACTTGCTTTCTGTTAGCGTCGAACGTTGGGCGGCGCTTACCAAACCCGACACCCCACATTGTGCCAACGGCTTCGGGCGGAAGAGCGCAATTGGTAGGGTACAAGCCTTACCCTGGTGCGAGGAAATCCAACCTAAAGACAAAATGTCAAGGCAGGGCAGACCAGGCCCTAAGTCTTGGTTAGCGGCTGGTCTAGGATCGAAGCTCCCACAGGCGGACAGTTAGAACATTGCTTTGCTGATCCGGCAGCTTCTGCAACTTGTCTTGTTTCAGATGTAGAGGTGTTACCTTTCCTCTAGAGTGAACTAGGCAAATCAAATCAAATCAAATCAACTTTATTAGGGTCACAAATTGGGCGCGCAGGCCCGTCTTACATTCGGCCCTTCCAATCACTCGTCTTTCGTTCATCAAGAGCATTATACATTTACATAGGAAGAAAAATAAACATTGTGAAATGAATGTTGTAAACATAAACAAGGCTAAACATGGAGAAAAATGTGTACATAAAAAGTATGTGACGTAAAAGTAGTGATGCCAGCGTGGCCCCCCCCCCCCACACACACACCACACACACACACACACACTCTCTCTCTCTCTCTCATTCACTCTCACTCTCACTCATTCACTCACACACACACACTCTCACTCATTCACTCTCCCGTTCACTCATTCACTCTCCCGCTCACTCATTCACTCTCCCGCTCACTCATTCACTCTCACGCTCACTCATTCTGTCCTCTCCCGCTCACTCATTCACTCTCCCGCTCACTCATTCACTCTCCCGCTCACTCATTCACTCTCCCGTTCAATCATTCACTCTCCCGCTCACTCATTCACTCTCACTCATTCACTCTCACGCTCACTCATTCCACTCTCACGCTCAATCATTCACTCTCCCGCTCACTGATTCACTCTCACGCTCACTCATTCACTCTCACGCTCAATCATTCCTTCTCACGCTCACTCATTCACTCTCACTCATTCACTCTCACGCTCACTCAATCACTCTCACGCTCACTCATTCACTCTCACGCTCACTCATTCACTCTCACGCTCACTCATTCTGTCTCTCATTCACACTCACTCACTCTCTCACTCAAACTACAGTAATGAACATAAGTTTAGATTATACATGATAAAATCAAATGGTATTTAACTTATAATATGACAGATGAGAATACACAAACATATGGATTCGCGTGTTACATAACATGCGTGTTACATGACATGCATCTGCTCAGCTCTCTCTCTCTCTCTCTCTCTCTCTCTCTCTCTCTCTCTGTATTCTTTCATATACACACACTCACACGCATGCGTACGCTCACACACACACTCTCTCTCTCTCTTTCTCTCTCATTCACTCTCACTCTCACTAATTCACTCTCCCGCTCACTCATTCACTCTCACGCTCATCATTCACTCTCACGCTCACTCATTCGCTCTCACGCTCACTCATTCACTCTTCCGCCTCACTCATTCACTCTCACGCTCACTCATTCACTCTCACGCTCACTCATTCACTCTCCCGCTCACTCATTCATTCTCCCGCTCACTCATTTACTCTCCCGCTCACTCATTCACTCTCACGCTCACTCATTTCTGTCTCTCCCGCTCACTCATTCACTCTTCCGCTCACTCATTCACTCTCCCGCTCACTCATTCACTCTCCCGCTCACTCATTCACTCTCACTCATTCACTCTCACGCTCACTCATTCACTCTCACGCTAACCCATTCACTGTCCCGCTCAATCATTCACTCTGCCGCTCACTCATTCACTCTCACACTCACTCATTTACTCTCACGCTCACTCATTCACTCTCACGCTCAATCATTCACTCTCCCGCTCACTGATTCACTCTCACGCTCACTCATTCACTCTCACTCATTCCTTCTCACGCTCACTCATTCACTCTCACTCATTCACTCTCACGCTCACTCATTCACTCTCACGCTCACTCATTCACTCTCACGCCAATCATTCACTTCAGCCACCATTTACTCTCCCTC
>JACEFZ010000370.1:0-20424 GCA_014155875.1 Cepaea nemoralis
ACTACTACTACTATACTACTCTCCCTATTTACTACTACTACTACTACTACTACTACTACTACTACTTCCCAAATAACTACTTCTACTGTTGCTTCCAGGTACTACTACACTACTACTACTACTACTACTACTACTACTACTAATACTACTACTACTACTACTACTTACTACTACTACTACTAAAATAACTACTTCTACTGTTGCTCCAGGTACTACTTCACTGCTGCTGCTGCTACTACTACTACTCTACTACTACTACTACTACTACTACTACTACTACAAATACTACTACAATAAAACTTCTACTGTTGCCCGGTACTACTACTACTACTACTACTACTACTACTACTACTACTACTACTACTACTACTACTACTACTACTACTACTACAATAACTACTTCTACTGTTGCTCCAGGTACTACTACTACTACTACTACTACTACTACTACTACTACTACTACTACTACTACTACTACTACTACTACTACTACTACTACTACTACTACTACTACCACTACTACTATTACTACTACTACTACTACTACTACTACTACTACTACTGTTAACCGCTGGTGCTACTACTACTACTACTACTACTACTACTACTACTACTACTACTGCTGCTGCTGCTGCTACTACTACTACTACGTCTACTACTACTACTACTACTACTACTACTACTACTACTACTACTACTACTACTACTACTACTACTACTACTACTGCTGCTGCTGCTGCTGCTGCTGCTGCCATTGGTGTGCTGTGTCTAAAATTTTGGTTGTTAAGAACAAAAGCTTATTAACATTTTTAACATACTGTCTAATGTTATAGGGAACCCATGTCACCAGAGGTCCACTTGCCACCGGGCAAGATGACACCTGGACTTGTCCGCCGCTGACTACCACTACGGCTAATGAAATTTGAACTTAAAAATTGTCCCCTGCGTAATCTAATCATCCCAGATCAGGAAACCACGCATTATTGAGTGTTCTGAGCATATCTGTAAGATAACCCGAAAAGAAACACTTAAAAAAAATTTGTTCCAGATTGTTAAACAACAACATAATATTTCCTTTATGCGACAGTTTAGCAGCGAGTTTTGTTCATCTTGTATAATCTCGAAAAGGCATTTGATAGAGTAGATAGAAACAATCTGTGGGAAAGCCTTAAACAATATGGAGTGAGTACACATCTAACAAACCTATGTAGAAGTTTATACAACAACAGTGAATGTATAGTGAGAGCAACTGGAGGACACTCAGAACCCTTCATCATAAGATCTGGAGTACGACAAGGTTGTGTCCTGTCCCCTCTCTTGTTCATAACATATATAGACAGTGTATGTAAAGAAACCAGCCAAACAGAAAAGGAATACCGCATGACGAGAACACGGAAGAAGAACCATCTGCAAATCTAACCATTAGAAAGCTCCTGTTTGCTGAAGACCAAGCACTAATAGCAAAATCAGAAGCTGAATTACAAGACCACATGAATAGTCTAAATGAAATGTGTAAGGAACCATAACATGAAAATTAGCACAAGTAAAACAGAGGTAATGACTGTAACTAAAGAGAAAAAAAGCAACAACGATTACCTAAACGAACATCCCTTGAAACAAGTAAAAGAGTTTCAAGTACCCAGGAAGTATAATATAATCAAATGGCAGATCAGAAGACGAGATCGAAAATAGATGCAATAAGGCAAACTAACTCATTGAACAATGACAAAAATATAAAAAAATACATGTATCAAAAACTACTAAGAAAGCACTTAGAACACCATCTTCCCTAGAAAACCCTATGTTACCATGCCAACCTGGAAAATGCAGAAAAAGAGTAACGAAAATTCACAACAACAAATGAGATTCCTGAGAAGAATATCATGTATCAACAAGAGATAAGATCAAAATGAAGAAATCGGGACAAAAGTGGGGATTGTAGCTGCACTAGATTTTATTAGAAGGCAGCAAGATCAAATGGTTTGGCCATGCAAGTAGGTTACCAACTAGCGGTATACCACAAAAAAGCAATGCTGTACAGACCAGAGGGAAGCAGAGGAAGAGGCCGACCCATGCAAACGATGGACAGAGGGAATAACAGAGTCCATGGGAATATCGATACTTGAAGCCCATAAGCGGGCACTCTCCCGCTGTTTATACTTCATCTCGACACCGAAAGGTACAAGAGGAACAAGATAAGATGAGATGTATATCCGACGGATGATAGTGTAACATTACGTAAACATAACATCTGATGGGAAAATACCTTGAAGAGATTAGAATAAGAATCGCCGGGGGAAAGGGGGAAGGTAGCCTTTTGCAAGATGAAAAACATAATAACAATTAAAATGATTTTATTTGAAACGAGAAAAAGTGTTGAGGTGCTACACAGAACCTCTACTTTTGTATGGATGTGAACATGGTGACAACCATATATATATGCCGGTCTCCCTGGCCTAGGGTTTAGCGACTTTCTCCGTAATCCCATATACTCTCGTGAGTAACGTGACGACGGCGAGAATCGGTAGCGGTTCTAACCGTGTCGGTAACTTACAGGGTATGTGAGCCGGTCGCCCAGAAATCAATGGCAAACTACTGAGCGTAATCTTGCCAAGAAAGCAACAATCAGCTGAAAGATGCTGATATTGAAAGCGATGTCTAGTAAAGGATATGCAAACATTTAATTTATATATATATATATTATATATATATATATATATATATATAATATATATATATATATATATATATATATATATATATGTGTGGTGTGTGTGTGTGTGTGTGTGCGTGCGTGCGTGCGGCGTGCGCGGCGCGCGCGCGTGTGTATACGGTGATTTTGTCTTTGAAAGTGTACAGAATGAAAACAATGGAAAACCTCTCAGCCACAAGTTCTCAAATTCCGATATCTACATTTACTTCCTCACAGCCGTTTCTACTTCCACTGGGTCTAGATATTCAAATGCATTTTAATCAGCTTTCCTCGTGCCTCCTGTGACATCGCCAGCGCTACCAATAACCAGTTCGGGTCTGTAAGAAGATTAGTTTTAAAAAAGAATAACACTTGTTGAGTTGGCCTCTCCAGTAAATGGAGCTAGAAAATGAAGCGTCCAGACTTTTGAGACTGTCCAGCTTGACCTAATTTTCCAAGGTTAGATTTTCCGAGCACGTTCTTCTCAAAGACAATTGTGGTGATTGTAGTCTGAGCGTTGGAGAAATTAGTCGGCTGGTTTCGTTCGTGGAAAGTTCTGTGGCGTTGTTATTAGAGAAAAGCGAGAAGGTTCGTTTGCCCTGAAGCTTGGGAAATGGTCAGCACTGGCTGTTGTTCTTGTCAGGATGAATTAGCTTCCAGCGCCACCTGATGCCAGCTTGGCTTGCACGAAGCGATTGCTGGTGTATTATATATTCCCATGGAAGGGAATGTGGAACGAGGGTGTGGGGTGATATGACTATGCATATACTAGTCACGATTATAGTAAATATGCAGTCCATTTCCACGCGTTTTTTTCTTTCCTTAGAAATGAAATATTCCTTTCTTGTGTGGTGTGTGTGTCTAGTAGCAGCAGCGAAGTAGTATAGCAGAAATAGCAGTAGTATATAGTAGTAGTAGTAGTATAGTAGTAGTATAGTTTGTAGTAGTAGTATAGTAGTATATAGTAGTAGTAGTGTGTGTGTATTTTGTGGTGTGTGATTGTGTGTGTGTGTTGTGTGTGTGTGAGTGTATGTGGGGTTTTTGTGTGTCTGTCTGTCTGTCTGTCTGTCCTGTCTGTCTATCTGTTTCTCTGGGGAGGACAGACGGTGGTTTTTTAAAATGTTGCTTCAAAAAGGCTAAAACTTCCCCCCTGGCGGTAGCGAAGTGACTGAAAAGGCCAATTCGCTCTTTAAATGTTTCATCCCAGTTCGTCCAACTGCGTCATCCGGAGTGTTTTTCCAATGTAATTGCCTGTATTGTTATAACCCCTTGGCCCTAGACCCTAGGCCAAACAATCGAATGCATGTGAGCCCGATGCATTAATTTCTTCTCGAAAAGCACGTGTATTAACTTATTTTCAATCAGTTTCTTTTTTGTCTTTATTCCATTTCTGATAGTTGCCCTCCATGCAACACGTTCAGCGGCGACTTGCTCTCAATGGGCACTATTAATACCTGTATCTACCATGTCCCGCTTACACACATCTTGTTATCGTAGTAGAGGCCGACCCTGAAATCTCATACCGATCTGTAATTCACCAAAAAAGATGTCCTATGGTATTCTACCATATCCATCCTCCTATCGTGTCCTACGAAGACTGAGCATGGAATAAACCGTCACACAACCTGATCTTTCCAATACTTCAGTATTTGTGATTTTGTTATCCCACATAATACCAAGTATTCTTCGCAGACACCGTATATGAAAGTTGTTTAAACGTTTCTCTTGGTGTGAGTAAGTTGACCAGATTTTACTGCCATAAAGAAGAATACTAAGGACACAGGCTTGATAGACAAGGACTTTTGTCTTAGCAGTAAGCTTCCTGTTCTCCCAGACTCCTTTTGCTAACCTGTTCATTGTTGTTGCTGCCTTACCAATCCTGATGTTGATTTCCTGATCATGGGATAATTTGCTATTTACTTCTGATCCATTGGGAACGGGCTTGGTAGAATCAGCGGCGAAAGAAAACCCTGTTGAGCTTGACTCTAGTCCGACTTTGTGAAGACACATGAAGGGTGTAGAATAGGTGGGAACGCAAGCGCAGTTGAAATACCACTACTTTTATCGTTTCTTTACTTATTTGGAGATTATTCTGCAACAGACGAGCAATATCTCCGGCGGGCCTAATCTAGTTGGTCGCGAGATCCGCACAGTGGCAGGCAGGGAGATGTTCTCGCAGCAGACGAGCAATATCTCTGTCGGGCCTACTCTCGGTGGTCGCGGGAGCCGCACGATTCAGGCGGGCAGTCTGACGGTAGTACACGCTTACAAGATCCAGACACTTGCGTTTGACAGGTGTACGCGCCCATTGGTCCGGGCGCGTATACGACCCTTACCTACGGGATACGGCTGAACGCCTCTAAGTCAAATCCCAAGGGTTTAGGGTCTGTGACGCTGAGCCGCCAAGCGTCTGCAGCCTACCTTGTTCCAGACGTATTGGTTATCCATTCCTCTGGATAAAACAAGGCAAGGCCGAGAGAGGGAACATGTCGTTTGGGCACCACATGTTCGCTGAAGCTCTGCCCAGGCATTGTGACGGAACTTTGGCCAAATTCCAACTCACATACTTTGGTCTGCCAAGACTGTAAGGTGCCACTCACTTCTGATCCTAGATATGTAAAATGGTCTACTATATCCACTTCAGCGTCGTCAATAAAGATTGATGTTACTGTCACGCGTCGTTCTTGATGATAATATCAATGTTCTTGATGATCTTTGCTTGATATTGTCGTGTGATGGTCGTTGTATAGGTAACGATGTTCATGGTGTGTCAATTGAGATATCTAACTGTCTCTTAATCCAACTCACCCCCGCAGTGCATATTCACCAGGCATTAAACAAGATTCCGTTGGTGCACATAATCCTTTATTACAGAAATAAGACGGACAAACGGAACATGTTTATACATCCAGAAACAATGTAATCCATAGAATGTAAATATCCTCGTCACAATTTAACCAGCACACATTAATGCCTTCTCACGGCCTGCTTCTAATCTCAATCCACAAGACAGGTAATCCAGCTTCTATCCACGGCTGGACATCCTACAATACAACCCACACATTGGGTCGGAGCCACTGCTCAACTATATAACCCACTCTGGGTTTTAGGCCCTCACTCCCTATAGAACCCACTCTGGTTCAGGCCTGTCTTCATAACTTGGAGAACAACACAACCCCGTTGTACGTGGACTACCGACTCCCTCGGTATCTCAAACTCAACTCTCTGAAACGACCTGCCCCGCAGTCAGTCTCTTCTCTCACTGCCCTTCCAGTCTCCTGACTTCACACAACACACAACTGTCTTTCGCCCCATCCGCCTTAGGGGTTTTTTCCCTCTACCCTCACTATTTTATTTCTCAGGATTGGCTGTTTTCTCATAGCCAGGTCAGTCACTTTCCTGTCTCCCACTCTCATCTCCATTCTTCCTCATGCCCGGTCACTCACCTCAATGTCAATGACCCAGGCTTATGTCAGTTACCCCATATACACCTTGTAACATAATCTGTATCTTCTTTTTGCTAATTGTTAAACCAAATTCAGATCAAGCATTGGAGAATGCAGATAGTGGATGATGTAATTCTTCCTGATAGTGAATCGTAATTGCCGCATCATCTGCAAAAAGCAACTCTCTGATCAGTACCCTCCTAATTATTGTCTTGGACTTCAGTCTCTAAGCATTGTAGAGGCCGCCATCTGAGCGTGAGTGAATGTATATACCACCATCCTGATCACGAAAGGCATATTTCAGTAGAAGTGAAAAGTATATTCCAAAGAGGGTGGGAGCTAGTACACAACCTTGCTTAACCCCACTCTTGATTTCAAACTCTTCAGAAGTTGCACCATCAAACTTGATTATACCCTTCATGCCTGTGTGGAACGATTCCACAATGGACAGAAGAGTTGGTGGGCAGCCAATCTTTTTTAGTGCCTTGAACAGACCCTCACGACTATACGGCTCTGTGGCAAATGGGTTACTGACGCAATTTGTAATCCCGCATATCGCGTTCAAAACATACAGGTGGGCGATATGACAGCCTTGCGTTGGTTTTTATGATTGATTGATTGATTAATTTAAGAACCGACATCACAGCATTCGGGGCATTCCCATAGGCGCTCCGTCCTTATCCTCAGCAGCCAGCGAAGAGTTCCAACACCAATATTGCCAGTAGCAATCTTACTATATGTCCGTCTCACATTTCATATAAGCGTCAAGCGTCGGCCACAACTCCTGTCACTCCTGCATCATTCTTGCCAGACCATGGTGATTCATTTGCTCCCCCGAGGTGTGCACGTGTTCCCACAAGGCCGCAACCACGTCTGCCTTGTCATACATCAATATTCCACCACGTTTTGCAGAGCCAGCCAATCTGTCCGCCTGTTCATTCCCCAGTACACTGGAATGCCCTGGAGAAAAGATCCAGGCGATGCTTTCCACCCGTGTCCTCCAAAGAGAGGTAAGCGACTCTGCACGAAGCATGCCTGTCCTCACCTTCCTCAGCATGCTTTCTGTGTCGGTTACAATTACGATGTGTGTGTGTGTGTGTGTGTGTGTGTGTGTGTGTGTGTGTGTGTGTGTGTGTGTGTGTGTGTGTGTACCGTGTTCTCCATCCGCAGCTCTCCGCTGGATGGATGGTTTTTATGAAATGGTATGGAATGCTAATCGTTCAGAAAGCAATGACAAACTACTTAACTAAGCTTGCCAAGAAATTACAAGCAGCGAAAAAATGCTGGCTGTGAACACGACGTCGGGTAAAGGATATGCAACTAACTTAACTATATACACGTCTTTCATTAGCGTTTGTTCTTTGTAGATCACGGAGCTAACTCCACACTTGAACCTTTTGCTTGACATGTGTAAAGTTGTATGCTCTGTAATTTAGCCTGTCCGTCTGGCGTTCCCATTCTCTCTGTCAGGCCTTAACGTTCTTATTTAGCTTTGTCGTTTTCTTGATCGTTTCCGGTCAGTCTGTATCATTCTCTCTGTAACTGTATCGTATTCTCAGTCTGCCGTTATTGTTGTGTCCGTCTACCTCAATTCTTCTGCTAAATTATAGTCTCTCTTTCTCTATCTCTCTCACTTTTTTAACGATCTCACCCCTTCACTCTCTATAGCTTTGACTCTCTCTCTCTCTCTCTCTCTCTCTCTCTCTCTCTCTCTCTCTCTCTCTCTCTCTCTCTCTCTCTCTCTCTCTCTTCCTTTCACCCCTCTTTACATCTATCTCGTTATTAATCTAATATGGTTGATGTTTGTAGAGCCCAAAGCCAACCCAAGCATACACACACACACACACACTCACACACACATACACACATACACACACACATACATATATATATATGTATATATATAGACAGACAGACAGACAGACGAACGGACGGAAGGACGGACGGACAGACAGACAGATAGATAGATCGATCGACCGACTGACCGACCGACCGACTGACCGACCGACCGACAGACAGTTAGGTAAGTAGGTAGCTAGCTATCTAGACAGACAGGCAGACAGGCAGACAGCAGACAGACAGACAGACAGACAGACAGACAGACAGACGGACAGACAGACAGACACAGACAGACAGACAGACAGAACGAACGAACGAACTGTATTTTAAAAGGGTAACAAATTGGGCACGCAGACCCGTCTTACATTCGGCCCTTTCGATCACTCATCTTTCATTCATCAAATGTGCATGTTACATTTGCATAGGGAAAAAAACCATTGTCAAACTGATTTTGTAAGCATAAACAATGCATATTACGCATGGTACATTCACATGGGGAAAAGAACATTGTCAAATGAAAGTTGTAAACATACTGAGACTAATAAGCACAAACTCCAACACTTTACACACAGTTGAGACACTGACGTTTGTCGTGAGCATTCTCGCAAAAATTGTAAGAGATGGAGAAAAAATTTTTTTTACATATATATTGTGTAGCGCAAAATATTGGTGATGCAATTCAACTCTCTCTCTCTCTCTCTTCTCTCTCTCTCTCTCTTTCTCTCTCTCTCTCTCTTTTCTCTTTCTCTCTCTCTTTTCTTTCTCTCTCTCTCTCTCCCTCTCTCTTTCTCTCTCTCCCACTCACTAACGCTCTCACTCACATTACAGTAATGTTATATTATACATGATAAAATCAAATGTCATACATACAAAATGATAATGTGAAAGATGAAAATACACAAAAAAATATGGAATGGCATGTTACAGGACATGCGTGCACTCAACTCTCTCTCTCTCTCTCTCTCTCTCTCTCTCTCTCTCTCTCTCTCTCTCTCTCTCTCTCTCTCTCTCTCTTTCTCTCTCTCTCTCTCTCTCTCTCTCTCTCAAAATATCATTTCAAAAATTTAATTGTAGATAAATCAAATAACAAACATATATGGAAAGCTATTAACTCGCTAACGAACAAGAAACACTCTTCAGAGTCATCAATACCGAGCACTATAACATGCGAGGATTTCAGCTGCGTCTTCAATCAGAAATAGAGAATCTAAAGTCCTCAATACCAGACTCAGCTTGTAATTTAAGCTCACTGTCAACATTCTGTGAAGAGAAATGCTCTAGAAATATTCCCCCTGAGATTCCCTTGATGTCTGTTGCAGAAGTGTATAAATATCTCTCAAAGCTCAAAGCAACAAATTCAGAAGGCCTAGATGGTATCAGTAATAAATTCTTCGCTGTGCTGCACCAATTATTAGTGAGTCCTTGACATTCATATATAACCAGTGCCTGTCCAAAAACTACTTTCCATCTGCCTTTAAAATTGCTAAAGTTTATCCTCTACTTAAAAATGGCTCAACTGATAATAGCGTCTTGGGTAATTATAGACCTATTTCCTTACTATCGTCGCTATCAAAGCCATTAGAAAAACACATACATAAAATAACATTACACCATTTAATTAACAACGATCTAATAATTGACAGTCAATCTGGGTTTCGACCTAAATATTCTTGCCATAGTGCCCTAACAAAAATGACCGATAACTGGCATCTTTGTATCAACAATGGCAACATTTGTGGAGCAGTATTTGTAGACTTTAAAAAGGCCTTTGATATGGTAGATCATGATATTTTAATTAGAAAATTCAAACAAATGAAGACTAGCACCAGTATGGTGAACCTAATTACGTCATTTTTATCCGACAGACAACAAGTAGTGTCCTTCAATAACTGTCTATCAAGACCCACACAACTTAATATTGGTGTGCCTCAGGGCTCAATACTAGGACCGCTGCTTTTTGCAGTTTATATTAACGATCTTCCTTTATATCTCAATACTTCGTGTGACCTATTTGCAGACGACTGCACTATATACACTAGTCAAGAGAACCTTAGTGACTTAGAGAGCTCTTTACAAAACGAACTTGATAACCTTAGTAGATGGAGCAATGAAAACCGCATGATTATTAACATCGACAAAACCAAATCCATGCTAATAACGACCAGACAAAAACTACAGACCCTAGCCATAACTGGGGCACCGCTCGATCTCCACGTGGACACGTTACCTATAGTTAATGTAAATGAACACAAAACATTAGGTCTTTTAATTGACAGACATCTAAACTGGAGCTCTCATGTTCACGTCCTCACCAAGAGAATAGCACAAAAAGTTTACCAACTTACTAAAATTCAGCACTTCTTGGATGAAAGCACACGAAAAATATTCTATGCATGCTATATCCAATCACCTCTCGACTATTGTTCCACAGTCTGGGATGGGTGCCCTAAATCTAATATGAAACGACTGTGTTCGCTTCAAAACCGCGCTATACGTCTAGTTTCTGGCATAAAGCACGTTGAAAGTAATAACTTATATAGTCATCTAAGACTTCTACCACTTCGAAAGCGATTCCTTTTTAACAAAGCCAAATTAGTGAATAAAATTATATCTGAAAATACCCCAGAGTATCTTCTACCGTTAATTCAATCTAATGCAATGAACAGTAAGCGCTTAAATTTATTACAGGTTCCTAAGCCTAGATTGGACTTATACAAAACATGTCTCGCGTATTCTGGTGCTCACTTGTGGAATAGCCTTCCACCAGATCTGAAAACGCCAATGAGTCCCTACACATTCAACCGAAAACTCTTTCAATACTTACTTCATACCGACTATATGCCTCCATAAGTCACCTACTGGTATCATTTTTTCACTATCATTTTACACTGTGTGAGTGAGAGAGTGGGTGAGAGAGTGAATGAGAAAGAATGTGAGTGAGAGAGTGAGTATGAGACAGAGAAAGTGAGAGAGTGTGTATGCGCGTGTGCCTGCGAGGGTGAAAGAGTAAGTGAATGTCTGTGTACACGTATGTGTGAGAGATTGAGTGAGAGAATGAGTTAGTGTGAGAGAGAGGTTGTGTTGTGTGTATACCTGTCTGTGTGAGAGAGTGAGTGAGTGTGAGTTAGAGAGCCGCCGGGTGAGTGAGTGAGTAAGGGGGAGTGAGTTAGTGAGTGAGGGGGAGAATATGTATGTATGTGCGTCTGTAAGTGAGTGTGAGAGCGAGTGAGTATGCAAGAGACAGACAGTGGGTGAGTGAGAAAGTGCATGAGAAGTTAATGTGTGAGAGAGAGAGAGAGAGAGAGAGTGGGTGAGTGTGTGTGTGTGTCTGTGTTCTTGTCTGTGCGAGTAAGAGAGTGAGTTAGTGTGGTTTAGAGAGTAAATGAGTGAGTGAGAGGGTGAGATTATGTGAGGCAGCGTGTATGTGTGAGTAAGTGTGTGGGTGGATGGGTTGGTGTGTACGTGTGTCCATATGTGTGTATGCGTGTGTTTATGTGGGTGTATGTGTGTGCACGTCTGAATGTGGGTGTGTATGTGTAAGTGTATGTAAATGTGTGCTTGTATGTGTGCTTGTGTGTGTAAGTATGTTTATACGTGTGTTTATGTGTGCGTACATGCGTGCGTGTGTTTATATGCATATGCGTGTGTATATTGTGTATGTGCGTATATATATATATATATATATATATATATATATATATATATATATATATATATATATATATATATATATATATATATACATGTTCGTGTATGTATGTGCATGTTTGTGTGTATGTGTGCATGCATGTATTGTATGCGAGGTAGTGTGTATTTGTGTGTGTGTGTGTATGTGTATATGGGTGTGGATGTGTGTATGTATGCGTGGGGATATGTGTGTATTTGCGTGTGTATATTGTGTGTATGCTCGTGTGTGTATGTGTACATGCTTTCGTGTGTATGCGAGGGAGTGTGTATTTACTAGCGAGAGGGTGTGTGTCTGTCTGTGTGTGAGTGAGAGTGAAAGAGAGTGTGATATTCAGTAATTGAAAGATGGAGAGAGTGACTTAATGGGTGAAATAGTGATTGCGAGTGAGAGAGAGAGAGAGAGAGAGAGAGAGAGAGAGAGAGAGAGAGAGAGAGAGGGTGGGGTGGAGAGTGAGCGAACGAGAGAGAGACAGTGGAAGAATGGATTTGTTAATGTGTGTATGTGTGCGCGCATTGTTTGTGAGTGTCTATGGGTGTGTGTTGTTGAGAAGAGAGAGAGAGAGAGAGAAAGAGAGAGAGAGAGAGAGAGAGAGAGAGAGAGAGAGAGAGATTTAATCGCACGCATATCATGTAACATGCTATTCCACATATGTTGTGTATTCTCATGTTCATATTACCATTTTGAATGCCAACTGATGTTATAATTTATAACATGAACACATGTACATCACTGTAGAGTGGGTGAGAGAATTAGGGAGTATTAGTGAGAGAGAGAGAGAGAGAGAGAGAGAGAGAGAGAGAGAGAGAGAGAGAGAAAGAGAGAGAGAGAGGAGATTTAATGATTGTGAGTGTGTATGTGTGCCTGTGTAAGAGAGTTAGAGAGAGAGGGAGAGAGAGAGAGAGAGAGAGAGAGAGAGAGAGAGAGAGAGTTGAGTGCACGCATGTCCTGTAACATGCCATTCCATATTGTTTGTGTATTTTTATCTTTTACATTATCATTTTGTATGCATGACACTTGATTTTATCATGTATAATGTAACATTACTGTAATGTGAGTGAGAGCGTTAGTGAGTGGGGGAGAGAGAGAGAAAGAGAGAGAGAAAGAGAGAGAGAGAGAGAGAGAGAGAGAGAGAGAGAGAGAGAGAGAGAGAGAGAGAGAGTTGAATTGCATCACTAATTTTTAAGTTACAAAATGTATATGTACAATTTTTCTCCATATTCTTTACAATTTTGCGACAATGCTCACGACAATCGTCACTGTATGTGTGTGTAAAGTGTGGGAGTTTTATCATAATAGTAGGGTGGGGGATGGGGGATGTTTGTGTGGGTGGATTCGTGATGTGTGTGGGTTGGCTCAGGAAGTGTGGGTGGGCGGGGTGGGATTGTGTGTGTGGGTGGGGGATATGTGTGTGGGTACGTGCGGGATGTTTGGGTTGGCGGGGAGATGTGTGTTTGGGTGGGGGTGTGTGTTTGGCTAGGTGGTTGTGGGTGAGTGGGTGGAGGAGGATGTGTTGGTGGATAATTGATGGTGGGTTATGGAATGGGTGGGGGATACATGTGTGGGTGGGGGTATTTGGTGGGTGGGAGATGTGTGTAGGTGGGGGTGATTGTGGGTTTGGGATGTGTGTGTGTGTGGGTGATGGATGTGTATGGGTGTGGGATGTTTTGGTGGATGGGTGGGGAGTGTGTGTGTGGGTGGGAGATGTGTGGATGAATGTGTGTGAGGGATGTATGTGGGTTGGGGGAGGGGAGCGTGATGAGTGTGGGTGATTGATCTGGGGATGTGTGTGAGGGTGGGGGATATGTCTGGCTGGGTTGGGGTGTGTGTGGCTGGATGGAGGATGTATGTGTGGGTAGTGAGGGTGATTGCAGTTGGGGGATGTGTGGATGGGGAGGAGAGGAGTGGGGAGATGTGTGTGTGGGTGAGGGATGTGTCTTTGTGATGTTTTTGGGTGTGGTGTTGTGTGGGAGGGGAGCTGGGTGTGGATAAAGGATGTGTGTGTCGGGGGTGGGGGTGTGGTTGGGTGTGTGGGTGTGTGAAGGATGTGTGTGAGGGTGGGGGATGTGTGTTTAGATGGGTGGTTTGGGTGTGTGAGTGTGGGTGGGTAGATAGGAGATGTATGTTTTGATGAGTGGGTGAAAGATGTGTGGGTGTTAGTGGTTGAGGGATAAGTACGTGTGTCTAGGGAATTATGATGGGATGAGTGTATGGGTTGGGGATGTGTATGTGTGGGTTGTGTGTGCGTGGATGGGAGGTGTGTGTTTGTGAATGGGGGATGTATTGGTGGGTGGGGATGTGTGTGAGGGATGTGTGTTTTGGGTGGGGAGATTGTGCGTGGGTGGGGATGTGTTTGTATATGGGTAGGGGTGTGTGGTTAAGGGATGTGTGGCTGGGGGATGGGTGGGTGGAGGATGTGTGGTCGGGTAGAGGATGTGTAGTTGGGTGATTGTATATGAGTAAGGGTGTGTGGTTAAGGGATGTTTGGTTGGGGGTTGGGTGGGTAGAGGATGTGTGGATGGGTAGAGGATATGTGGGTGGTGAGTGTGTGTAGGTTAGGAGATGGTGGGGGATGTTTGTAGGGGTGGGCTCGGGATCTGTGAGTGTGCTGGGCGAGATGGGAGATTATGTGGGTGGGTGCGGAATTTGTGTGTGGGTAGGTGCGGAATATGTGAGTTGACGGGGAGATGTGTGTGTGCGTGGGGGATGTGTGGCTGAGGAATGTGTGTTTGGCTGGGTGGTTGGAGGTGTGTGGGTGGAGGAGGATATGTGGGTGAGTGATTGTTGGTGGGTAATGGGACGGGTAGAGGATATGTGAGTGGGTGGGGGATGTGTGTAGGTGGGTGGGGGATGTGTGGGTTGGAGAATGTATGTGTGCTTGGGGTGTGGGTGGATGGGATGTGTGGTGGGTGAGAGGTGTGTGTGGGTGGGGAGATGTGTAGGTGTAGAGATGTGGTGTATGTGTGTGTGGGTTATGTGTGTGGTTGGGTGGGGGAGTTGGAGTAAATGGGGGATGTGTGGGTGGGTGGTGGATGTGTCTCATAACATAGTAATATGCATTGTTTATGTTTACAAAATTCATGTGACAATGTTTTTTCCTATGCACTGTTGATGAAAGAAAGATGAGTAATTGGAAGGGCCGAATGAAAGACGGGCCTGCGTGCCCAATTTGTTACCCTTTGAAAATAAAGTCTGTTCGTTCGTTCGTTGATCGTTCTCTCTCTCTCTCTCTCTCTCTCTCTCTCTCTCTCTCTCTCTCTTCTCTCTCTCTCTCTCTCTCTCTCTCTCTCTCTCTCTCTGTAGAAAGTGTCACCGAGCACAAGACACTGGGTGTTATCATAGATCAAAATCTAACTTTTAACTCACATGTTCATGCTCTAGTTAAACAAATAGCCAAAAAAGTATACCAACTTGCCAAAATTAAAAATTTCCTTGACGAAAACACAAGAAAGATATTCTATACTTCTCATATACAAACACATATTGATTACTGCTCCACAGTCTGGGATGGATGCTCCAAATCAATAACAAAACGCCTATATTCACTCCAGAAAAGGGCAGTGCGTTTAATTAATGGTGAAAAGCTTACCGACAATTCTAACCTATATAAACGTCTCCGGTTACTGCCACTCCACAAGCGCCTGCTTTTTAATAAGATCAAACTAATTCACAAAATCCTATTTCAAAATGCTCCAAGCTACCTTTGGCCATTGTTTAAATATAACGCTAGACATAGCGAACGACTAAATATACTTCATGTCCCTAAACCTAGGATAGACTTATATAAAACAAGCTTAGCATACTCTGCCGCTCAGTTGTGGAACAATCTTCCACAAGAAATCAAAGACACCACCAATCATGATTCATACATTCGCAACCTGTTTGAACACTACCTTAGTACAGACTACATGCCCCCATAACAAATAACACAAAAAAGACAATAATGGTAACTTATCTCAAACGACAACTAGCCAAAAAACATTCCCTTATGTATGGCACGTTACACCCTCCTTAGGTATTTATAATGCCCATGTTAAACACTGCCTCAGTGAGTCATTTGTTATTGATTATTTTTCATGCGTTTTAATGTTCTTTTGTTGTCAAAAGTTGCTTCATAAGTGATGTTGAATGAAAGAATGTATGAGAGGAAATAGAGAAGAAGGGCAGAATGTCAGACGGGCCTGCGTGCCCAATTCTTAACCCTTTGAAAATAAAGACTTATTATTATTATTATCTCTCTCTCACTCTCTCTCTCTTTATTACACAGGCACAAACCCACACTCACACTCATTAACTCTCTCTCTCTCACTCATACTCCATAATTCTCTCACCCACTCTACAGTGATGTACATGTGTTCATGTTATAAATTATAACATCAATTGGCATTCAAAATGGTAATATGAACATCAGAATACACAAAATATATGGAATAGCATGTTACATGATATGCGTGCGCTTAAATCTCTCTCTCTCTCTTTCCTTGTCTCTCTCTTCTCACCAACACACACCCATAGACACTCACAAACAATGCACGCACACATACACACACATTAACAAATCCATTCTTCCACTGTCTCTCTCTCGTTCTCTCTCTCTCTCTCTCTCTCTCTCTCTCTCTCTCTCTCTCTCTCTCTCGCTCGTAATCACTATTTCACCCATTAAGTCAATCTCTCCATCTTTTATTTACTCAATACACCCACATACACCCACATACACACACATAAACACACGCATACACACATATGGACACACGTACACACCAACCCATCCACCCACACACTTACTCACACCCTTAATCGCTGCCTCACTTAATCTCACCCTCTCACTCACTTTACTCTCTAAACCACTCACTCTCTTACTCGCACAGACAAGTACACAGACACAGACACACACACACTCACCCACTCTCTCTCTCTCACTCATTAACTTCTCATGCACTCTCTTACTCACCCACTGTCTCTCTCTTGCACACTCACTCGCTCTCACACTCACTCACACACTCACATACACACATAGTCACAAATTCTCCCCCTCACTAACTAACTCACTCTCCCTCACTCACTAACTCACTCCCCCTTACTCACTCACTCACCCGGCGACTCTCTAACTCACACTCACTCACTCACTTTCTCACTCTCTCACACAGACAGGTATACACACGACACAACCTCTCTCTCACACTAACTCATTCTCTCACTCAATCTCTCACACATACGTGTACACAGACATTTACTTACTCTTTTACCCTCGCAGGCCCACGTGCATACACAGTCTCTCACTTTCTCTGTCTCATACTCACTCTCTCACTCACATTCTTTCTCATTCACTCTCTCACCCACTCTCACACACACAGTGTAAAATGATAGTGATAAAGTTATACCAGTAGACAGACAGACAGACAGACAGACAGACAGACAGACAGACAGACAGATAGATATATAGATAGATAGATAGATAGATAGATAGATAGATAGATAGATATCGTGAGAGAGAGAGAGGCAGAGAGAGAGAGAGAGAGAGAGAGAGAGAGAGAGAGAGAGAGAGAGAGAGAGAGAGAGAGGAGGGAGAGTGAGTGAGATGAATCGCCTTAGCAGTTTAGTACGCTTTACAGTCGGTCATATTGTCTTATGTTCAAATTCCCATCGAGATTTTCGGAACATGACTTGGGCTTCTCGGTGGACACAAGCTAACATCAATTCAATTCAATTCAATTCAACGTTATTTTAAAAGGGTCACAAATTGGGCACGCAGGTCCGTCTTACATTCGGCCCCACCAATCACTCATTTTTCGTTCATTAATAGTGCATTATATATTCACATAGGAAGAAAAAAAAAAACATTGTCAAACGAATGTTGTAAACATAAACAATGCAATGTTATGAGGCACATCTCCCACCCACCCACACATCACCCCATCCACACATACACACCCACCCACACATACACACACCCACCCAGGGACACATACATATCCCAACAACTGACCCATCTCCCTCCCACACACATCCCCTACCCACACACACTTCCCCCACCCGTTCCACCAACTCACACACACTCACCCACCCAAAAAAACGTCCCTCACCAACCCACACATCCCACCCAATACACATCCTAACCAACACACCCATTCCCACCCATATATCCTATATCCACCCACCCACCCACACCCCCAACCACCCATTCCCCAACCACACCTCCATCGACCACACATTCCCCGTCCACACACACATCCCCCACCAACTCGCACATCCTGCACCCACCCACACATCCATCATCCACTCACACATCCCCACCAACACACATCTCCCTACCCACACACACACACACACACACAAATCTCCCTACCCACCTATACATCCTCAATCCACTCACACACACACACCACCACCACTCACACATACATCCCCCTCTCGACATCGGTGTCAAATGTTCTCGGAAGTAAATTCGGCTGGCAAGTTAATGACCACGTTACATTTCAAGTGCTTTAAAATTCTCGACTAGCACCATATACCAAATGCGATGTAGATTGTAAAAGCATCCCATATTTGTGGTTTACTCAATATATATATATATATATATATATATATATATATATATATATATATATATATATATATATATATATATATATATATTGAGAGAGTTAGGACGAGTGAGTTTAAAAGAGTGAGAATAAGAGAGCGGATGAGAGAGAGAGAGAGAGAGAGAGAGAGAGAGAGAGAGAGAGAGAGAGAGAGAGAGAGAGAGAGAGAGAGAGAGAGAGAAGGAACTAATTCGAACGAATGAACGAACAAATAAACTCTATTGTCAAAAGGTTAAGAAATGGGCACACAGGCCCGTCTGGCATTCTGCTCTTCTTCTCTCTTTCCTCTCATACGTTATTTCATTCATACCTACGAAGGGAGAATAAATAGAAAAAAGGCAGACGGGCATACAGAGACGGAATAAACAGAACATGGTGGTGGGTCGAAATGTTTGTCGACTCCTGAAAGTTTACCAAACTCTTTGCTCCTTTCTCTCTTCCATCTCGCCATGAACAATTCAACGTGTCCTAGCTATTAAACGGCAAATTGATGATCGATTTTTCTTCGTCCTGTCCTCTAGTCTAGAGTGTAGGTACAATGACAACACTGCCCTCGTTTCTGTAGACCGTTTTTCAAACCAACTTCTATAACCAAGACAGCAATGAGTAAGTGCTCAAATATATAATCTGCCGTGCCACGATGTCCTCTTCTTCTTTCGCACTTTATCTCCACTGGGGCAAAGGATCTCAACCAAGTCACTCCAAAGCCTCCTATCCTTATCTACCCAATGCAGCCCCGTCCATATCCTTCAAACACTTTTCATTTCTGTTTCTAATTCTCTTTTCTATCGCACAATGTCAGCGTGTTGGATGTCTAGGTATCTGAGCTCGGGCTCACACAGGCAACAATAACTCCGTTAAATATAATATCTAACATTTATTGTATTTCAATATACAGTGCGTTGGCGCAGTGGGTTTAACAAGCCCGCACTGAGTTGCATATCACAGAGGTTTAACATCATCACACAGTTTAACATCATCAAACATTCTAAGCAAACTATCTAGCATATGTCTATGAACCCAAATACACATGGGTCTAAACTATTGAGTCCCTCTAAGGCAGGCCCTGTTGCCTCTTCGATGTCCCGTCTCTCTCTGCCCGTTCACACGTGTCGCAATCCGACACGGGTGGTAACTCTGTTCGAGTTCCTCGTGGACCCCGCAATAGGCGGGCCACATCAGTGTCCACGGGACAGTGGACTCACTGACCAGTCCTTCGAGAAGGTTCTGGAATACTCTGGCCTTCGAGGATCTTACTTCTTTCCCTTGGGCGGGAGTTGTAGCCCTTGGCTAATATCTATTAACTAATGTTGGTTTACCGGATAATGTGGATAATGTGAGGCTGTGACAGGAGTCCCCACTCTCCCCTGATTTGATGGGTTGTTATAGGGTAATTAGTTCTGAACTAATTCTGTCACAGAATCACATAAAGACGGTATTTGTAGTTTGGTGGACAGTAACTTGGTAACCTACATACTGGCATCAACACTCATGTATTCTCCCATACACCACTTCTCTGATTTGGTGAAGAGATCTCTCTCTCTCTCTCCTGTGTCCTTAAAAATGCTTATCTGACCGAAGTTACGTGACGTTTACTAGTTGTTTCTACAACCCGTCCTTCTCATAGTATCCTACTGATACCAAGATAATTAACCTCTGTATTAGAGAGGATTAACAAGACAAAAGTCTTGGCTAATTAAGTACACCTTCAAATCTTGCTCTGTGTGTGCATTTCAATACACTTTTACTCTCGTATGTTGTATAATGCTAAATATGTAGTTACGTTGTTATTTTATCCCATCTAACTACATGTGTCCCTGTTGGCTTGTTAGTGTGGTGACTAATAAGTTGCTGCTTCTAATAAAGTGACTGCATTTTAATTGATAGTGTTCAGTTTTGAGTTTTGTGTAAAGTGTGTGCTGAATGTGTGGCTTATCTCCAAGCGTCACGAGTTGGGATATCCTTAATCATGAATTACTCCAATGTGTGTAATACATGATCAGGCATTCCAAGCAGTGGTGCTTAGATGTAGTATCCTAAATGCTAACTAAGAGTACTAAACTAACTGCTAAACATGTATCAACAATTTAGACAAGTAGTACAATTTACATGAAAGACGCAGACAAATTAAAATAAATACGTTTTGCGTACAATTTGTCCGCTCAGTATATCGCTCTC
>JACEFZ010000371.1:0-15580 GCA_014155875.1 Cepaea nemoralis
ATGCAAACAACCGCTTGCACACTGAAGCGACAGATGGATTCAACATTGAAACAGGTAAAGAAATACAAACACCGCTTGTACACTGAAACAAGTAGATAGATTCGACACGCTTACTTCAACATATAAACAAGTATAAAGGTTCAACACGATCGCTTGAACACTGAACAAGATTGATTAGAATTTCAACATTATGTATAATATACCATTATTGTGATGTGATTGGAGAGTTAGTGAGTGGAAGAGAGAGAGAGAGAGAGAGAGAGAGAGGGGAGAGAGAGAGAGAGAGAAAAGGAGAGAGAGAGGGGAAGAGAGAGAGAGAGAGAGAGATAGACAAAAGAGAGAGAGTTGAATTGGATCACTAATTTTTACGCTACAAAATGTATATGTACAATTTTTTTTCCACTTCCTACAATTTTTTGCGAGAATGCTCACGACAATCATCATTGTCTCAACTGTGCGTAAAGTGTGGGAGTTTGTTCTTATTAGTTTCAGTGATCATGTATGTGTGCGGCTGTGAGGATGTTTGTGTGGGTGTGTATGTGAGGGATGTGTGTGGGGTGTGGGGAATGTATGTGTGGAGGGGTTATGTGGGGGGGTTGTGTATGGGTTTATGGGTGATGTGTGGATGGGTGAAGGGATGCGTAGTCGGGGGGATGTATGTGTGTGTGGGGGGGATGTATTGTGTGTGTGAGGGATGTGTGTGTTTTGTGTGTGTGTGTGTGTGTGTGTGTGTGTGTGTGCGTGGGGGGATATTTGGGGGGATTATTTGAAGTATGTGGGTGTTGGTGTGTTGAGGTGTAGGTAGGGAATGTGTATTTGGGTGGGTGAATGGGGGTATACAAATTGTGTGGGTTGGAGGATGGGTGTGTAATGGGTGTGGGGATGAGTGTGGGGGGGGGGAGTATGTGAATGGGATATGTCTGTGTGGTGGGAGTGTATGAGTGTGGATGGGGTAAATGTGAGTGGGTGGAGGATGTATGTGTGGGGGGTGGGGATTTTGTAGGTGGGGATGTGTGGGTGGGTGGGGAGATGTGTGTGTGGGTGAGAGATGTTTGGGCGGGGATGTGTATTAGGAATGCATGTGGGGGCTGGGGTGTGTGTGTGGGAGGATGTGTTTATGGGTGGAGTTTTTGTGTGGAGGGGAGATGTGTGGAGGTGGGGAGGTGTGGGCTGTGCAGGTGGATGGCGGATGTATGTGAGGATGGGTGATGTTTTTTTGGGGGCTGGGTGATTGGGTGTGTGTGGGTGGGAGGGTAGATGGTAGATGCATGTGTTGATGGGCGGGTTGGTGATGTGTGGGTGTGAGTGGTTGATGGATAAGTAACGTGAGTGGGTGGATGTGTGTGAGAGATCAGTGTATGGTTGGGGGATGTGTGTGTTTGTGGGAAGATCTGTGTGAGCGGCGGATGTGTATGTGTGGGGTATATGTGGGTGGTGGGATGTGTGTGGGTGGAGGTATGTGTTTTTGGGTGGTTATGTGTGGGGGTATGTGTCGGCAGGTGGGAGATGTGTTTGTGGGTGGGGATGTGTGTATAGATGGGGGATGTGTAGGTTGAGAGGTGGCGGATATTTGGTGGGTGAGTGGGTGTAGGTTGGCTGATGTGTGTGTGGGTGGGTGGTGAAAATTGTGCGGGTGCGGGATGTATGTGTGGATTGGTGCGGGATGTGTGGGTCTTGACGGAGGTATATGTGTGTGGTTTTGTGATGTGTGTTTTGCAGGATGGTTGCGGGTGTGTGGGTGGATGGTGGAGAATATGAGGGTGGATGTGTGCTTGTCGGTTATGGGATGGGTGGGGGATGTATGTGTGGTGGAGAAATGTGTGTGGGTGTGGGATCAGTGGGTTTGTGGCGGCATGTATGTTTGCCTAAGTTTGTGTGAGTGCGTGAAGGTATGTGTGGATGGGTGTGGGTGTGGTGGGTGGGGGATGTGTGGGGGGGGCTGAGGGATGTGTGGGGTGGCTGCGGGGTGTGAGGGTGGATGGTCTCACAACATTGCAATATGCACTGTTTATGTTTACAACTTTCATGTGACAATGTTTTTCCCCATGTGAATGTACCATGCATAATATGCATTGATTACGCTTACAAAATCCATTTGACAATGTTTTGTTTTCCCTATGTAATTGTAACATGCCCATTTGATGAATGACAGATGAGTGATCGAAAAGGCCGAATGTAAGACGGGCCTGCGTGCCCAATTTGTTACGCTTTTAAATAAAGTTTGTTCGTTCGTTCGTTCTCTCTCTACTCTCTCTCCTCTCTCTCTCTCTCTCTCTCTCTCTCTCTCTCACACACACATACACGCACACACACACGCATATATATATATATATATATATATATATATATATATATATATATATATATATATATATATATATATGCGTGTGTGTGTGTGTGCGTGTGTGGTGGTGTGTGTTGACATACAAGATATAGATGTACGGTTCAGACAAATAAGAGTAACCGCTGGACGGTATCTTCAACATGAGAACCATCTTTGAGAAATGCAGAGAGTACAGTATGTGTCTTTATAATTGCTTCATAGACTACAGCAAGGCTGTTTGACTGTTCACACCAGACATTGTGGAATGTCATGAGTGATATGGGGCTTGAAGTACATTTAATCAACACGTAGATGTCAGAGTAGCTGGTGAAAGATTAAAATTTATTTTCAGTTGAAAAAGAAAGCAAAACAGGTCTGCATTCTCTCTCCATGCTTTTTAAATATATATATGAAGAAAAACATGACGAGAAATGTCAAAAATGACGAGACCAGAGACAATTTAATCAATTCTTAATTGGTGGAAATCCAATTCCAAAATTTTTATATATGCAGATGGTACAGTCATTCTAATGAAGCAGAAGAAGAAAACCGGGAACGTAAAGGATGGACAGAGGGTCCATGGAATCTCGATATATGAAGCCTATAAACGGTACTCTCCCGCTGTTTAACTTCACATCGACACCGCAAGGTACAAGAGAAACAAGATGAATGAGACAGTGTTACTCTCAAACAGAGCTAAAGGATAAGATTCTGTTTGTAAGAGAGACAGTCAAAATAAACAGTGTTGATTTTGACTGTCTCTCTTTACAAACAGAATCTTATCCTTTAGCTCTGTTTGAGAGTAACACTGTCTCATCTCATCTTGTTTCTCTTGTACCTTGCGGTGTCGATGTGAAGTATAAACAGCGGGAGAGTACCCGTTTATAGGCTTCATATATCGAGATTCCCATGGACCCTCTGTCCATCCTTTACGTTCCGGTTATCTTCTTCTGCTTCCATTAGAATGACTGTACCATCTGCATATATAAATTATGGAATTGGATTTCCACCAATTAAGAATTGATTAAATTGTCTCTGGTCTCGTCATTTTTGACATTTCTCGTCATGTTTTCTTCATATATATATTTAAAAAGCATGGAGAGAGAATGCAGACCTGTTTTGCTTTCTTTTTCAACTGAAAATAAATTTTAATCTTTCACCAGCTACTCTGACATCTACTTGTTGATTAAATGTACTTCAAGCCCCATATCACTCATGACATTCCACAATGTCTGGTGTTGAACAGTCAAACAGCCTTGCTGTAGTCTATGAAGCAATTATAAAGACACATACTGTACTCTCTGCATTTCTCAAAGATGGTTCTCATGTTGAAGATACCGTCCAGCGGTTACTCTTATTTGTCTGAACCGTACATCTATATCTTGTAGTCAACACACACACACACACGCACACACACACACACGCATATATATATATATATATATATATATATATATATATATATATATATATATATATATATATATATATGCGTGTGTGTGTGCGTGTATGTGTGTGTGAGAGAGAGAGAGAGAGAGAGAGAGAGAGAGGGAGAGAGAGAGAGAGAACGAACGAACGAACAAACTTTATTTTAAAAGCGTAACAAATTGGGCACGCAGGCCCGTCTTACATTCGGCCTTTTCGATCACTCATCTTTCATTCATCAAATGGGCATGTTACAATTACATAGGGAAAACAAAACATTGTCAAATGGATTTTGTAAGCGTAATCAATGCATATTATGCATGGTACATTCACATGGGGGAAAAACATTGTCACATGAAAGTTGTAAACATAAACAGTGCATATTGCAATGTTGTGAGACCATCCACCCTCACACCCCGCAGCCACCCACACATCCCTCAGCCCCCCCACACATCCCCCACCCACCACACCCACACCCATCCACACATACCTTCACGCACTCACACAAACTTAGGCAAACATACATGCCGCCACAAACCCACTGATCCCACACCCACACACATTTCTCCACCCACACATACATCCCCCACCCATCCCATAACCGACAAGCACACATCCACCCTCATATTCTCCACCATCCACCCACACACCCGCAACCATCCTGCAAAACACACATCACAAAACCACACACATATACCTCCGTCAACCCACACATCCCGCACCAATCCACACATACATCCCGCACCCGCACAATTTTCACCACCCACCCACACACACATCAGCCAACCTACACCCACTCACCCACCAAATATCCGCCACCTCTCAACTACACATCCCCCATCTATACACACATCCCCACCCACAAACACATCTCCCCACCTGCCGACACATACCCCCACACATAACCACCCAAAAACACATACCTCCCACCCACACACATCCCACCACCCACATATACCCCACACATACACATCCGCCGCTCACACAGATCTTCCCACAAACACACACATCCCCCAACCATACACTGATCTCTCACACACATCCACCCACTCACGTTACTTATCCATCAACCACTCACACCCACACATCACCAACCCGCCCATCAACACATGCATCTACCATCTACCCTCCCACCCACACACACCCCAATCACCCAGCCAAAAACACATCACCCATCCTCACATACATCCGCCATCCACCTGCACAGCCCACACCTCCCCCACCTCTCACACATCTCCCCTCCCACACAAAACTCCACCCATAAACACATCCTCCCACACACACACACAGCCCCCACATGCATTCCTAATACACATCCCCGCCCAAACATCTCTCACCCACACACACATCTCCCCACCCACCCACACATCCCCCACCTACAAACATCCTCACCACCCACACATACATCCTCCACCCACTCACATTTACCCCATCCACACTCATACACTCCCACCACACAGACATATCCCATTCACATACTCCCCCCCCCCACACTCATCCCCCACACCCATTACACACCCATCCTCCAACCCACACAATCTCGTATACCCCCATTCACCCACCCAAATACACATTCCCTACCTACACCCTCAACACACCAACACCCACATACTTCAAATAATCCTCCCAAATATCCCCCCACGCACACACACACACACACACACACACACACACACACACACACACATCCCTCACACACACACATACATCCCCCACACACACACATACATCCCCCACCGACTACGCATCCCTTCACCCATCCACACATCACCCATAAACCCATACACAACCCCCACACATAACCCCTCCACACATACATTCCCCACACCCCCACACACATCCCTCACATACACACCCACACAAACATCCTCACAGCTGCACACATACATGATCACTGAAACTAATAAGAACAAACTCCCACACTTTACGCACAGTTGAGACAATGATGATTGTCGTGAGCATTCTCGCAAAAAATTGTAGGAAGTGGAAAAAAAATTGTACATATACATTGTGTAGCGTAAAAATTAGTGATCCAATTCAACTCTCTCTCTTTTGTCTATCTCTCTCTCTCTCTCTCTCTCTCTCTCTCTCTCTCTCTCTCTCTCTCTCTCTCTCTCTCTCTCCCCTCTCTCTCTCTCTCTCTCTCTCTCTCTCTTCCACTCACTAACTCTCTCACTCACATCACAATAATGGTATATTATACATAATGTTGAAATTCTAATCAATCTTGTTCAGTGTTCAAGCGATCGTGTTGAACCTTTATACTTGTTTATATGTTGAAGTAAGCGTGTCGAATCTATCTACTTGTTTCAGTGTACAAGCGGTTGTTTGTATTTCTTTACCTGTTTCAATGTTGAATCCATCCTGTCGCTTCAGTGTGCAAGCGGTTGTTTGCATTTCTTTACCTGTTTCAATGTTGAATCCATCCTGTCGCTTCAGTGTGCAAGCGATCGTGTTGAATCTGTCTACTTGTTTATATGTTGACTACAGCACGTCGATTCTCTCCTCTTGTTCAGTATTCAAGCGGTTCTGTTATATCTCTTTATCTGTTACAATGTTGAATCTCTCTGCATGTTTATATGTTGACTGCAGCACGTCGATTCTCTCCTCTTGTTCAGTATTCAAGCGGTTCTGTTATATCTCTTTATCTGTTACAATGTTGAATCTCTCTGCATGTTTATATGTTGACTGCAGCACGTCGATTCTCTCCTCTTGTTCAGTATTCAAGCGGTTCTGTTATATCTCTTTATCTGTTACAATGTTGAATCTCTCTGCATGTTTATATGTTGACTGCAGCACGTCGATTCTCTCCTCTTGTTCAGTGTTCAAGCGGTTCTGTTATATCTCTTTATCTGTTACAATGTTGAATCTCTCTGCATGTTTATATGTTGACTGCAGCACGTCGATTTCTCTCCTCTTGTTCAGTGTTTCAAGCGGTTCTGTTGTATCTCTTTATCGTGTTACAATGTTGAATCTCTCTGCATGTTTATATGTTGACTGCAGCACGTCGATTCTCTCCTCTTGTTCAGTGTTCAAGCGGTTTGTTGTATCTCTTTATCTGTTACAATGTTGAATCTCTCTGCATGTTTATATGGACTGCAGCACGTCGATTCTCTCCTCTTGTTCAGTGTTCAAGCGGTTCTGTTATATCTCTTTATCTGTTACAATGTTGAATCTCTCTGCATGTTTATATGTTGACTGCAGCACGTCGATTCTCTTCCTCTTGTTCAGGTGTTCAAGCGGTTCTGTTATATCTCTTTATCTGTTTACAATGTTGAATCTCTCTGCATGTTTATATGTTGACTGCAGCACGTCGATTCTCTCCTCTGTTCAGTGTTCAATGCGGTTCTGTTATATCTCTTTATCTGTTACAATGTTGAATCTCTCTGCATGTTTTATATGTTGACTGCAGCACGTCGATTCTCTCCTCTTGTTCAGTGTTCAAAGCGGTTCGTTATATCTCTTTATCTGTTACAATGTTGAATCTCTCTGCATGTTATATGTTGACTGCAGCACGTCGATTCTCTCCTCTTGTTCAGTGTTCAAGCGGTTCTGTGATATCTCTTTATCTGTTTACAATGTTGAATCTCTCTGCATGTTTATATGTTGACTGCAGCACGTCGATTCTCTCCTTCTTGTTCAGTGTTCAAGCGGTTCTGTTGTATCTCTTTATCTGTTACAATGTTGAATCTCTCTGCATGTTTATATGTTGACTGCAGCACGTCGATTCTCTCCTCTTGTTCAGTGTTCAAGCGGTTCTGTTATATCTCTTTATCTGTTACAATGTTGAATCTCTCTGCATGTTTATATGTTGACTGCAGCACGTCGATTTCTCTTTTGTTCATGTTAACTTTTTTTAATTTTTATTGTTACAAGTTGATCTCTCCTGTTTATATTTCACGCCCTATTCTCTTCTTTTTCATTTAACTTCTGTTTATTTTTACTTTTCAAGTTGAATCTCTCCTGTTTATATTAGCGCCCTATTCTCTTTCTTTTCATGTTAACTTCTGTTTATTTTTACTGACAAGTTGAATCTCTCCTGTTTATATTTCACGCCCTATTCTCTTCTTTTTCATTTAACTTCTGTTTATTTTTACTGACAAGTTGAATCTCTCCTGTTTAATTTTTAGCGCCCTATTCTCTTCTTTTTCATTTAACTTCTGTTTATTTTTACTTTTCAAGTTGAATCTCTCCTGTTTATATTTCACGCCCTATTCTCTTCTTTTTCATTTAACTTCTGAATTTTTATTGTTTACAAGTTTTTTCTCTCCTGTTTATATTTAGCGCCCTATTCTCTTCTTTTTCATTTAACTTCTGTTTATTTTTACTGTTACAATGTTGAATCTCTCTGCATGTGTTATATGTTGACTGCAGCCACGTCGATTCTCTCTCTTGTTCAGTATTCAACGCGGTTCTGTTATATCTCTTTATCTGTTACATGTTGAATCTCTCTGCATGTTTATATGTTGACTGCAGCACGTCGATTCTCTCTCTTGTTAGTATCAAGCGGTTACTGTTATATCTTCTTTATCTGTTACAAATGTTGACTTCTCTGATGTTATATGTTTGACTGCAGCAGCACGTCGATTCTCTCCTCTTGTCAGTATTCAAGCGTTTCTTTGATATATCTTTAATCTGTTACAATGTTGAATCTCTCTGCATGTTTATATGTTGAAGCCAGAGATTTGAATCGCTCTACTTGTTTCAGTGTTCAAACTGTTCTTCTAAACAAACTCGTGGCGATAAATCATGACAAAACCAGGACAGTTTGCATAGACATCCCTGTAGAAAACTCCACAGAGCACCTGACCACACTCCACTGTAAAAGCGTTAGTATCATCAACTGTGTATAGGCTTGAGTTCACGTAGGAATATGTAATACGTCTTTCCCTCCCATAGAGAACGAGAAGAGCTGGAATCAAACCCTTGTCCGACATCTCATAACATTGTAAGCGTAATGTCCTAACCGTTACACCAACGCGTCCGCAACATCGATATATCTGGTGCACAAACACCTCTGTATTAATATCGATAGAGCGTTTGCCAATATACTACTGTTTAAAATCGACAAAACATCTGCCTGCAAACCTCTGGATTAAAACAGACATAGCATCTGCTCACAAACATCTATATTATAATGTACATACCAACTGAAGAGCAACTGCTGTGTATTAAAAACAGAGAAATCATCTCCCCATTGACCGCTGTACTGAAATCAACAAAGCAGCTGCACATAGTTATCTATTTTAACAAAGCCCTGATAGATCCACTGCAAACAAACATTTCTATTATAATTTTAAAAATTATCTCCCCTTAGCATTCTGTATAAAAATCGACAGAGCATCCGCCCACATACTTTTCTGGTAACATCGACATTGTATCTTCCAACACACGACTGTATTTACAATCTACAATGCATCAGTCCACACATCTCTATATTAAAATCTACAATGCAAAAGTCCACACATCTCTATAATAAAATCTGCAAATTCTCCTCTTCACTAAACTCGATATTAAAATCGACAGGGCATCTGTCTACAAAACATATGTAATAAAACATCACTGCAAACCACTATATTATTATCGAAAAATCACATCCCCTACTAGTCTCTATATTAAAATCAACAGTATCTGCAAAAACATTTATTAAAGTCAACAGAACAACTACTCTCAGACCTACATAAGTATTCTGCCCACACACCTTTGTATTAAAATCGACAAACCATCTCTTCACAAATCTGTACATTACAATCTACAGAGCACCTGCCTACAAACACATGTTTTAAAGTCAACATAACATCTGCCCACAAACCTTTACAAGCATGTTGTAGTTTTCTCTCATATTTGAAAAGATCATTCTCAAATGTACGCTGTGGTGTTGCAAGAGATTCCATACAGCAAACCTTGGTATTAAAATCGACATATATCACTACTCATCACTGTATTAAAATCGACACATACATCACTGTATGAAACTCGACACAGCATCTACCCACACAACACTATATTAAAATGGACAGATTATCTGCCAATACAGATCTGTATTAAATTCGACTAACCATCTCTTCATAAAACTATATTAAAATCTACAGAACATCAACTTACAAATGCATGTATTAAATTCGACGCAGCACCTGCCCACCAACCTACATTTGTGCTCCGTAGTTCCCTCTCATATTTTAAAAAGATCATTCTCAAAAGCATGCAGACTTGTTTGCTGGAGAACTGATAGAGCCGAACACCTAACGACAACGCCCTATAGGATGACGTCAGGTGCAGTGATAAGTATGCCATTTTCTTCGGGATCCGTTGAAACGTGGGCTTTGGAATGCATGTATTATGTAGACGTCTATAGAATGTGGCTATCTATGATTGCTGCTACCTGAGCCATTAATGCCAAGGGAACTGATTGTCGCCCAGCCCAGAAATGCGTATACCTTCGTATGTGCATGTCATTTTGACCATCGACCGCGAAAGTAAGATTACACTAAGTCAAACACAATATATATATATATATATATATATATATATATATATATATATATAGCACAAAATAGAAATTGTGTACAAATAAATTAATCAAATAAGTCTATTGATTAAACATACTCCTGTAACAGTTCTCAAAAACATTGAAGATCAAATAAACAGATGGTGTGTTAAAAAGAGGTAAGGGATATTTTACGAGCATTAAGGTGCAATTTGAATCAGTTGCTATACTCATATTTTCTATAGACACTGTAGGTGATGTAGTCAGTATCTTGCAAGTCGCCTTTACTTCCCAGGGCATATGCTGGTACCCATTTTAGGCTGGGTCGATTGGGAGTCCAGGTCAAGTTTGTTATTTTTACTTGAATCCTCGACGTTGAGGAATGAATCCATGACGTTGAGGATTGAATCCATGACGTCTGGTTTGCGTCTAGCAACGACTCTACAGCACTTTCACCTCTATGGGCGATATGGTAAATATAACACCAGCTGCTGTTACTTTCTATATCATTTCTGGTACATAATTAAGGCTGGTTAGATCTGTTAATTCACAAGTTAATTTGTATTTTAATCCACGTCTGGAGGTGGATTCGAATTCATGACCACGTGCCCGGCAGTTAAGCATTCTAACCACTGCGCTGCCACGGCTTTCATTGTAAAATTATAGTTAATTAATAGCATCAAGACAAAATACACCACTCGACAAAAGAAAGAATTGTTTCATGACCTCAGTAAACTTTGAATGTTAACAAAATAAACCTCTACAGATGGCTAATCACCGCATTCTAACTAGATTCTCATCTGAAACTGGAAGCTGGCATTCAAGGGGAACAACCAAGGAAAGACAACGAAAACTCATCTGATCCAACAAAAGCTGCAAACAAATGATACATAAAATTGTCAGGACGCTCACAAAATTCCTGGCTCTTCACCAACACCATGAAAACTTGTAGCCACTTACATTAATTAGACTTAATGGACTCTTCAGAACCCTGGATTGGAAAGCCCACCTTCTATTTATATCAGCAGACGGCAGAGAGAATCAGGTTTCCCGGTAGAATATTCTAGAAAAACGGGCGTTCTAAAATGTCTTGACTGTTTTAGTGCTTTGGTGATAGACTGGCATGTCAGGTTTTTTGCTGTTTTTTTTTTAAGCTCTCATATTTCTTGCCTTGATCTCCCACCCCCGCCTCTCTCTCTCTTTTTCTCTCCCCCCCCCCTCACCCCACGCTCCCCTTGCATCACTCATTGTGAATGAAATAATGTATAAATAGAAATAATAAGAAAGGCAGTGTTTAAACGGGCTTGGGTGCCTAATTCCTAATTATTACAAACTAGAGTTCGTTTACTTTCTCTCTCTCTCTTTCTCTCTCTCTCTCTCTCTCTCTCTCTCTCTCTCTCTCTCTCTCTCTCTCTCTCTCTGTCTCTCTCTCTCCCGCTCTTTCTCACATCAATCCACGTTATCTCTATGTCTCACTCTACTCCTCTCTCGGATGTGTGTATGAGTGAAGGATGTGTGTGGGGGTGGATGTGTGGGTGGGTGGAGGGTGTGTGGGTGGGTCGGGGATGTATGTGTAGGTAGTCGGATTTGTGTGGGTAGGAGATGTTTGTGGGTGGATGATGGGATGTGTGGGTGGATGGGGAGATATGTGTGATGGTTGGGATGTGTGGGTGGGGATGTGTGTGGGGGTTGTGTGTATGGGTGAAGGGATGTGTGTGGATGGGATGTGTGTGTATTGGTGGGGTGTGTGTGTTGGTGGGGATGTGTGGTTGGGGATGGGTGGTTGGGTGTGTGTGGGTGGGTGGATGATGTGTAGGTAGGTGAGGGTGTGTAGGTTGGGGGATGTGGGATGGGTGGGTGATTGTGTGTTTGTGGGTGCGGGATGTGGTGGTAGGTGGGGGATGTGTGTGAGTGGGGGATGTGTGGATGAGTGTTGGATGTCTATGCGGGTAGGTGCGGGGTGTGTCGGTTGGCGGGAAAAAGTGTGTGTGAGTGGGGGATGTGTGGTTGGGGGATGTGTTTTTGACTGGGTGGTTGGGGATGTTTGGGTGGGTGGTGGAGGATATGTGGGTGAGTCAGTGGGTGTGGGTTATGGGGTGGGTGGGAAAATGTGTGTAGATGAGGAGATGTGTGTGTGTGGGGGATGGGTGAGTGAGTGGGGTCATGTATGTTTGCCTGGTGTGTGTGGGTGTGTGTGTGTGTGTGTGTGTGTGGGGAGTATATGTAGGTGGGTAGGAGATGTGTGTGTGTGTGGGGGGGGTGATGTGTTGGTAGGGGATGTGTGTCATAATATGGTAGTATGCATTGTTTATGTTCACAACATTCATTTGACAATGTTTTTTTTTTCCTAAGTGAATGCATCATGCGCTATTGATGAACGAAAGATGAGTGTTTGGAAGTGCCGAATGTGAGACAGGCATGCGTGCCCAATTTGTTACCCTCTGAAAATGAAGTTTATTCGTTCGTTCGTTCGTTATCACTCTCTCTCTCCCTCCCTCCGTTGAACTATCTCTTTATGACTTTTTTCTCTTTGCTACTCTCAGTGATGTTCTGAATACTCCTCTTTGCCTGACGTTTGTGACGATTTGTTCTGGGCCATTCTTTAAGACAACTTAACTCGGTTAACTTTGCTTGTTTGTATAACAATTTGCCGAAAACAGCAGCACAACACAACATCTAACTGTTGTATTGTAATCTCATATTTGTTATATAAGATTGACGCGCTAGCTACTGCGCCACCGAGTCTCGTTATTGAGAGTTTCTGTGGCGAAATGGTTAAGCCGTCTGCCTCGCGCTACGAAGGTTGTGGGTTCGATTCCAGACTCCGTCGTTGAGTCCCCTGTGGGTCGTCGCGGGAGTTACAGAGTTTGTTCTTTGTACGACGCTTCCGGACGGCAGGCCTGCGGAAAGAGACTTATGGGATAAAACCCGGTGCAAGTAAGCTGATCCACTCGCCTGTAAACGCCTTTAAACACTTTTATTTGTTGCATGTTGTGTTAAATCATTTATGAGATCATACCTCTGTCTGTATTTAAACTATACCTTTGTATTAGCTTGAGAGCACTGTCTTTAACAAGTTATCATTCTAATTACATTTTATAACTTAACTTGTGTTATTATTATTTATTGGTAATGTTTTTTTTGTAAATAATATTTTACAGTTGTAATTAAGTTTGAATATTAGCTCATACTATATGTCATACAGTTTATTTGCAGTAAAGTATAGGTATAAGGGAACGAAAGTACAGGTGTTCAGTGGAGAGGAAAAGGAAACATATATGAAGCAAAACATAGCGTTTAAAGGGAGAAAATGAACGAAGGAAACATAAACGAAAATAAAGGGGAATTGAGATAAAAGAACAAAGAAGGAAGATCAAAGTGTATGTCAGCCACTTCCTGTAATAAATATCAGACACATAAAATATTGTTTGATTTATTAACACGCGCATGTTAAGAGGCAGTAATGTCCTCATTTATACAAAAACACCTCATTAAAGAATCTGTGTGTTTCCGGGGCCCCGTAAGGATAACAAAGAGTAGCAATATTATAACGTAACAAGGATGCCGTAGAAGTCTGTTGAGGAGAGATGACGTGAGGCTGGCTGCCTCACATTGTAGCAACTTTAGCTGTAAACGCCAAATGATTGTAAAGTGAACAAAGATTTTGGCTTGAGTTAGTGTAGGGCATCCGCTCCACTGTATGATGATAAACAGAAGACGAAGAAGAAGAAGAAGAAGAAGAAGAAGAAGAAGAAGAAGAAGAAGAAGAAGAAGAAGAAGAAGAAGAAGAAGAAGAAGAAGAAGAAGAAGAAAGAAGACGAAGAAGAAGAAGAAGAAGAAGAAGAAGAAGAAGAAGAAGAAGAAGAAGAAGAAGAAGAAGAGGAGGAAGAGGAAGAAGAAGAAGAAGAAGAAGAAGAAGAAGAAGAAGAAGAAGAAGAAGAAGAAGAAGAAGAAGAAGAAGAAGAAGAAGAAGAAGAAGAAGAAGAAGAAGAAGAATGAGACGACCACATAAAACATCAAACTACTGAAAGTATCAATTTAAATTAAAAAGTTAGAGTAATTTAGTTCTCTGTACTGTAGGCAGTCCATGTGGGAATAATGATTTTTTTTTAAAACTCATGTCATTGAGTGATTGTTTAAATGGGTTCGTGGCATTAATCTTACTGACATGTGATTTCATTAGGCAGGCTTTTTCACGAGAGAGAGAAAGTGAGAAAGAGAGAGAGAGAGAGAGAGAGAGAGAGAGAGAGAGAGAGAGAGAGAGAGAGAGAGAGAGAGAGAGAGAGAGAGAGAGGATAGAACTACGTAGGGATAAAAGAAGGGAAGAGAAAGGTGTAAGATATGTAGAGAATGAAACATGAAGAGAGTGAGAGAGAGAGAGGGGTGAGAGAGATAGGACTATAGAAGATGAAAGAGAGGGAGAGAGAGAGAGAGTGAGAGAGAGAGAGAGAGAGAGAGAGAGAGAGAGAGAGAGAGTGAGTCAGTGAGTGAGTGAGAGAGAGAACATATTATTTCTTATTGAAACCCTGAAATCCATCTTTCTTTTATCAATCTTCAATAAGGTCGACCGACAGAAAAGATTTATGTGTGGCTGATAGAAAGCAGAGACCGAGAAGGTGTATCAGGATTGCGCGTAGAGAATCAACTATATCTGTTTTATTGTGAAAACAGTGTCGTTTGTTGACGAGGAAAGAACCCGTAGAAATTTAATGGAATCTTTAAAAACATGCATAGCTATGAACCAGCAATAGACAGTGATGTTTGTAGATACACACACACACACACACACACACACACACACGGACGCACGCACACACTCACGCACACGCGCGCGCACACACATACCCACACACATAAATATATTTATACATACTGATACAAGAATCCATAGCAATAACGAGGGATGTATAGAAACACAGACAGCTGTAAAACAGCAAATAGACACATATGTTTGTAGATTGTCGCGTATATAGACACACACTGATACACAGACATAATAACATGCGAGGGGCCTTCAAATGAAACCTTAAATGTGCAAAAGAAATTACACTAATCATGCCATTGTCTTGTAACCTGTCAATATTGTTGTTAAGGATGTTAAGAGTGTTAACCAAGTGACATCATGATGCAGACGAACACGGTGAACAGTTTAAACATGGCCGATGCACATTTGACATGCACCAAAGAGGAGAAGTGTTCTGTTATCTGTTTTGTGATCAGTGAAGGGATGAAACCTACAAAAATTCATCGGCGAATGAAGGTGATGCATGCCTTTCAGTCCAGCAAGTGTATAAGTGGAGCAGAAAGCTTCAAAACATTATCAGTCCGATTTAAGAAAAAGGCAC
>JACEFZ010000372.1:0-15908 GCA_014155875.1 Cepaea nemoralis
TTTAAATTTTCATCACTCTACGCGGCCGGGGTCGATTATTTTTGGATAACCTTTTATCCCGGCTTCACTCAGATCTACAAGCGTCGGCATATAACAGACGTGGCATGCAGCCTGATGTCATCACAGCGTATATATCATGTATCTGTGGGTGTGAGTGTGTATATAATAGTTTATATAGTTAGTTTTTTATATGTGTGGGTGGGTGTGTGTGTGTGGCACGTGCGCGTGTGTGTTTTTTGTATGGGTTTTATGTTAAGTAGTTTGCATATATATTTTTTTTTGCATATCCTATTTACAGGGTATTGCAGTCAACACCAGCATTTTTCAGCTGCTGTTGATGTCTTGAAAAGTTTTAAGTTGAGTAGTTTGCCATTACTTTCTGAACGACCGGCTCATATAACATTCCGTAAGAAACCAACGCGACGCGATCTGCTGCCGAAGCCTGCACAGCTGTGCTTTGTACCTGAGTATACAGGATTATGAATAGTGACCTTAATCCCTTCGCCACGGCGACCGGCATGTAAATATATATATATATAAAATATATATATATATATATATATATATATATATATATATATATATATATATATATATATATATATATATATATATATATATATATACATACACACACTGCCGGACTCTGTGGCCTAAAGGCTTGCAAATGCGATTTGAGAGCCACTTACCACGTGTTCGGAATGTGGTGGCGACCGATTTGGCAGTAGGCCATGTCGCACTGGGATTTTAATGTGTTGGTATGGGAGCCAGTCGTTCAGAAATCAATAGCAAACTACTGAACATGAAATTTGCAAAGATAACAACAGCAGTAAAATGCTGGTGTTTTCAGTGATGTCCTGTAAATAGGATATGTAACCAAAAAAAATATGTACCATATACTGTTGTTTCTCTTATTAAAAGTGAGAAACATGTACACTTCATTATTATTCTTTAACACATGCTCTGACCTAATTAAAAATTTTAAATGGGAAGTAAAATATGCAGCTTTCAATGTAAATGTATGCACACATTTTTGGCATGCTTATTATAGACACTGGCACTATAATTTTATTGTGGGGCGGCAAAGCAAATCTAATAGATTGGTGTAATGTTTTATTATTGCAAGATCTGCCCTAATAAAATAATTGAAATGGCCTCATATTAAGCCCAGCAGCCAGCTTCTAAAGTAAATCATAATACACTCTGTTAATAAAGCCCATAGAAACCATACATATTGATATCTACGGGACAAGGAAAGAGAACAGACGGTGTCACTATTTTATTAATATCACATGATTTGAATCAGTGAAAGATGTAATAATGTTAGTTAGTTGCATATCCTTTACTGGATGTCGCAGTCAACACCAGCATATTGTGCTGTTGTGATCTCTTGGCAAGTTTACGTTCAATAGTTGTCATTGCTTTCTGAATGACCGGCCCTCAATACCATTTTGAAAAAACCAACGCAAGGCAGTCTGCTGCCAAATCGCACACAGCTGTGTTTCAAACGCGGGTATGCGGTATTACGAACTGCATCCGTAAACCTCATCGCCAGGGAGCTGGCTTTAATAATGTAGTTGATTAATAAAAATTACTCAATTAATATAACTCAGAATAATATTTTTATATATGCAGACTACCGGTCTCTGTGGTGAAGGAGTTACAGACGCAATTCGTAATCCCTATACCCGGGTTCAAAACACAGCGGTGCTGGTTTTAAAAAAAAAAGGTATAGGTGCCAGTCGTTCAGAAAGCAATGGCAAACTACTGAATATAAGATTTGCCCAGAAGTCACGGACAGCCAAAAATGCTGCGGTTGACTGCAACGTCCAGTGAAGGGCATGCAACTAAAAAATATGCAGACTAAATAACTCATGATTTGATTATTTACTTTTTCTAAAGTGCATGATTTGGCATTTTATTAAAGTTGAAAGCCACCATAAATCTTTAGGGTTTATTACATCATTCACAATTGTTATTATTACATGACAGTCATGGTGCACTAATTTTGCATTTGGGAAAATGCACCATATTATTAAAATGGCTTTAGGAAGAAGGAGGAGGAGGAAGAAGAAGGAGGAGGGGACTGGAGTGGAGGAAGAGGTTGGAGTGGAGGAAGAGGCAGGAGAAAGATGAAGTTTAAGGTTTTCATTTGAATTTTGCTTTCTCATGGTGCCCCTCAAAATAACACGAGCTATCCCCCTTAGCGAAGAAAAATCAAGAGCAGTTATCTGCCCTTAGCATATGTATTTTGGTCACAACTTCTCAAAATGAGAAAAGAATATATTTTTCTCTGTGTTCATGTTAAGTGATAAACTGACACAAACATTAATATCTCGGCTTAGAATTAACCTACAGGCTTGAATAAGGTACCGTTGGCATTATTTTTTCATGTGGTATCCAACTAAGCAGGTTGCACAATTAAAAAACAATTTAGAAAATGTTGCTAAATTGGCTAGGTAGAGCAGTTAGATTTGATTAGCAGTAACGATGCGTCGTTTGTTATTAAAAATATCGTGTACTTCAGTTTTCTATGATCGTGTCAAAGTGAAATAAATGAACATGATGAAGACACAGTGTTTGTTTTATTCAAATATTCAATAATTAAGAGTTATGGAAATACAAAATTTCGACTGCATTTTCAATTGAATACAAGATCGATTAGAAATTATAAAATTCTCTCTATTAACATCACACGCACACACGGAGGAAGCAAAGAATGAAAGAGATGCTATCCTACTAAATTGGAAGGCTACCACTGTTACGATTTACCAGCCCGGATCTTCAAGCAATTAAAGGTTAACCGTCGAGGAAGAAGACGCAGCTGGTTGGACATCGCGGCACCACACTGTCACATACAGACTCATTACTATGTCTCTGTAGAATATGGCAATGTGTCAGAAAACATCATGTCTTTAGATGACGACAGACATTGTGTTGATTTGAGAGGCACATTTTATGTCTACTAATGATGTCATAACTAATCTGTGTCCAGGTTCATCATGCAGGTGCCTGGTACCATCTGACTCCAATAACACTGATCCAAACATTGATAAATATCCTGCGAGCACAAGTAAGAGACTTCCTAGAAAATACTGCTCATAGTTTGTGAATACTTTTGGTTACATGCTTAGAAAATTAAAGACTGTATGTTTTGCAGTGTCGTGTATGTTCTCTTTCTATAAAATATTACTATCCTTTTGATCCAAAAAATGTTTAACTCATATTTGACCCATTCCAGATACTTCTTTCTACTTAATCTACATTGATCTACAATGTAATCTTGAAGTGGATGCCATCCCATTCTATTGTGGTACCTAAAAAGGGTGTAGGCTGCTGAAATAAAAGTCTAAATAAAATACAAAATATGACTGGGAAGCTCGATGACAGGAACAACATACACAGATACAGGCGAATATTTCCATCAAAATCTTTATCAGTAGACAAGAAAACAGATTAAAACAAAAGTGCAAATATACTTGGGATCTGACAGTAATCTGATCAACCCAAACAATAGGAACAGAGATCATTTCAAGTTTTGTGTTGATTAGATTACTTTTGGATTCAGAATATTGTGTAAGTTTGTTTTGTTGTTTTTTCCCTCAATCCTATTGTGAAATGCTGAAAAATGACAGCAAAGGCGGGTGAACAAAGAAAACCCACAGTACGAGGGTCGTCCAGTAAGTATCTGGACTGATGTAATCTCCAGATAACTATGAGAGATGAATTGAAATTAGCTGTACTGTTTTGTTTTGACGTAGTCACCTGCCACTGCAACACATTTTCTCTAATTGAGCTACAAGCTTCTGTATTCCAGCAGCATACAATTACTTTCGCTGGCCCTTGAGCCATTGGAGAACTACTTGACACACTTTGATACTCTTGCCGGTTTTGGTAAAAATTCAGTTGTTTAGGCACCCATCGACAGGAGACTTTATGAACATTGAGGTAATCCCTGATGATAATGTCCACAGAACTTTTGCTTATGCCAGTAGCCATTGTGACTTCACATACAGTAACTCGCCACTTATGAATGTGCTAGTCTGTCCTCCAAACACGCATGGCAGTTGACAATGAATTTCAGCGGGTTTTGAATCTTCTTTCACCGAAAGTGTCATCACAATGCACTGTTTCTACACTAGAGTTAACTGGTCCGGTACCATTTTGAAAAGCAAAGGGCAGGAAAACTGCTGATTCGTGCCTATTTCACTACCAAGTATCAGATGGATATTGTTAACTTTAGCGTAGTTATATATATACTTTTTCATTTCCTTCTAGCTGCAGCAGTAAGTGTATATATATATATATATATATATATATATATATATATATATATATATATATATATATATATATATATATATATATATATATATATATATTCAAATCCCGAAACAACCACATAATCTATTGATTATTGCTCACTGGATTTAGGAGGCCTGGTGTTCCTTGCCAGTGAGAAGTCCTGATCGTTCGGGTCCCATCGATTGACGGACGTCGGTCGCGGCGATTGGGCAATCTTGAGCATAGCCTACGATGGGTAGCGTTGTGATGTTCTGTTGTGATAATTTGGTGTGTCCAGTGTGTGCCGCGTGGTTACACACCCGCTTCACACGCGTGATCCGGGACTGTTTCCGGATCCGGTCAGGGATATGCACTACTGACGAGCTCAAATGAGGGTGAAACTCGAGTATAGTGCTTCCATATTGACGTGGATAGGCCTTAGGTTCATACCAGAATGCGATCGGCGTTGCCAGTAGTGGGTTGTGCTCAATATTTAAATATATAGTTTAGTTTATTGACGGATCAACATCACGGCACATGGGTGCAACCCATAAGTGTTCCGTTCTACTCCTAACTCAAGCCTGAGTCCAGAGAATCTCAGCTCAGTGCACGAACTCATATAAATGTGTACACCAAAGAAATGAAAAAGTAGTAATATTTAAAATGGTGACAATATCTTTCAAGTTTGCACAGTTATATTTCATTCTTGTCACCAGCAAAGAATCTCTGGCCCCATGAAATACTTCATGGTTAGCTTAGCTTAGACATTGTGTTTAAGCTTCCATCACAGTTAGCCTATGACCCATGATTGGTAAAATAGGTAACAAGTACAGAACCCATTTACATGTCTTGAGGCCTATTGAGTATATGGTTCTATATATGATTATATCACGCCGGGTGCATTTAATTCCCATGACATTTTCTGGTACCCTTTTTAGATTGGGTCAGCCTGGGAGTCCAGGTCAATAAAAAAAAAAAAAAAAAAACTGCCTCGATGGGGAGCCGAACACCCACTATGTAGTGTATTAGGCCTTTATATACACTAGATGCTGGCTGTGTGGCAAAGAGCTTATAGATGCAATTTGTTATCCCACATACCGCGTTCAAAACACACCTGTGGGCGATTTGGCAGCAGACCGCCTTGCATTGGTTTTCATACAGTGGTAAGAGTGCCGGTCACTCAGAAAATAAAGGCAAATTACTGAACGTAAACTTGCCAAGAAATCACAAACGGCCAAAAGTGCTGGGGTTGACTGCAACGTCCTGTAAAGGATATGCAACTGAAAAAATATACTAGGTCATGGCATGATGAGGTTGTGGGGACCAGCTCTTTCCGAGAAAATCCTAAAAATTATGTAATGCCCACATTACGAGGCTGGATCAGTCCTAGAGATATACTGCTTGAACATATCCAGCCACTGCTGGAGATTAAACCTGGGCCACAATCTTGGTAATAGAGTCGTGGTAGTGCAGTGGGTAACATGCCAGCCTGCCAACATGGTGGTAATTTATTAGAACCCCTAAGATGGGGGGAGGGGGGGGGGTTTCAACTGACCTTAGTTCCCAGGTCAGCCAAGTCTAAAATGAGTACCAGGACATTTCTGGGAAGTAATGGTGGCCAGTGTGCTATTGACTGCATCAGCTATCGATCCCCATGTGGTCTAACAATATGGAACTAGCACTACATATCCACTAAACTTCATGGCATGAAAAGGGATTCTTTATTTTTTATCTTGGTCAGCAAGTGCACTTGCCACTACACCACTGTGACATGGGACATGTATTTATGTCTGTAAGCAGTATTGAAAATAGTGAAGCTCAAATCACATAGACAATATCTGAGAACTCAAGGAATTTAACACTGCTTATGTCATTCTATGTTTCTGAAGGGAAGTGTTGTTCTGTGGAAGGGCCTTGGGAGTGTCTTTATTCTCCATGGCATAACCACAATGTCTGAAGCTATTTTCAGTGAATGTACTTCATTTCCCAGGTAGAGTTAAAATAATATATTCTTTTTAATAGTTAAGTTTTATACTTGTGTAGTGTACACCAAACCTGTTCAGTGTGGGGCAACTGAAATAAGGTTGTATGACAATACTAGGTAGGAGGGATGGGCAACTATGTTGGACAACACTGTTGGGCAAGAAGAGTTGGCCCCAGTGTTAGACAACAACATTGGGCAAGGATGGGAAACTGTCAGTCACTGTCATCTGCTGCCAATATAGTATCTCGCAGTGTATGGCAGAGGGGTCTTTGAGCCTGAAGAATTAAGGCCGCCTGGCTAGTGCAGTCACCACAAACTGTGCATGTTAGGAGGATTTGAACCCGGGTATCCTGAAGGAGAATCCGGCGTTCTAGCCAGTCGCTCCTCAGGATGGGAAACAAGGTTGATAAAAAGAATTGTCAGCAGCAAGGTTGGATAAAGAAGATTATCAAGAAGGTTGGACAACAAGATTGGCAAGAAGTATGGGCATTAAGATTGGGGAAGAAACATGGGCATCAAGATTTGATAAAAAGGCTGGACATCAAGATTGGAGAAGAAACATGGACATAAAGATTTGGAAAGATGGCTGGACATCAAGACTGGGGAAGAAAGATGAACATCAAGATTTGTAAAGAAGACTGGACACCCAGATTAAGCAAGACAGTTCAACAACAAAGGTTGGCAAGAAGTTTATCCATTTGATGAAATACTAATGTCACAATACCACTAAACATATACATCTGTGTATATCCTCACACACAAATGCACACATATATACAGAGACATACACAAATGTAATCAGAATTCTAATATATCTTTGGAGTTAACCTGGTCTCAGAAAAGAGTACTACAGATGCAGGAAAGTAAGGACAGTCCACATAAGCCAAGTCAACTCCAAAGATATACTAGTATTCTGACTCGTGCACTTAAGTCTGTTTGAAAATTGGATTTCATTCATATCTTGTGACTAGTTTACATGAGAGTGATGGTTATAGTTTGTTTGGTGATGTGGGCATGAAATCTTAAATATTAGGTCTGAGTATTTTAAAAACTCTAGAATTGAATGCCTTTATTTATCTTTATGTTAACCATACACCCTTTTCACTGAAACTGTTTGTCTGACTTAAAATCTCTAGCAAACATTTTGAAATGTTTAACTTTAGATTACATCTGTCTTCTGAACTCCTGCGTCTTCATGCATATGTTGTTAGTTTTTGCTTTTGCTTGCTGAATGGTAGTTTTACTGCCTGTTTCTGTTCCTTCCTGTGCCCTTCTCTTAGATATTTCAGATAAATTCCATATTTGTTAGAGCTATCTCCCTGGCCAAGGGGTTAACGACATTGTTCATAATCCCGTATATCCACGTGGTGAAAACAGCAGCTGTGAGAATTTTCAGCGGTTCTCACCGCGCTGGTAACTTATGGGGGTATGTGAGCTGTTCGTTCAGAAAGCAAGGCAAACTACTGAACATAAAACTTGCATCATACATCAACAGCAGTTGCAAAACGCTGGTGTTGACTGCAGCGTCCTGTAAGGGATATGCAACATTATACAAAAAAAATAGTAACATTTCCTTATTATTGTGTTTTTATTTATTAGGGAAGTCTCACGTCACATTCCGTTAAAAAGGCTTGGCGGACATGTGCTGTTGAAAGGGTAAGTTAACGAATGGCTGTATAAGCTTCTTAGTTTTAATCTACATGTGACAGACACACACATTATGCTCATGTAGTGGAAAGGGAGCAAAGGACAAATAAGACAAAAGAAAGATTGAAAGCTAAGCATACCCATGTTGATCTTACTGATGCTCAAGTCTGTCATACCAAACATGTTGTTCCAACAAGTTTCCTGCTGTAGGTCTGTGATGTCATAAGGCCATTATATTTAATAGACCTGAACCCATGAAAGGGAATACATAGCCAGTCGTTCCCTCATTTATCAGATGACAAGCCCAGCCAGTTAACCCTCATTATGATGTCAGTGTAGTTCCCTATAAACTTCACTAATGCTCCAACTCACTTATACAAAGCCAGGTATATAATCATCTACTGAAACTAATGAATATCTCATGTACATTTTTTTACCTAGCCAAAGATCCTAGCCAGACTCTAACCCTGACCAAAGATCAAAAACAAAGAGTTATATAACTTGTGAAATGAGGTAAAGTAAAAACAGTAAACTAAAGAATGGGTCATTGGTGCTAGCCCAGTAATTTTGTAGATCAATTGCAACTCAATGGGTAATGTGGTCAGTATCACGATGACCACCTTGACTTTCTAGGGTATTTCTTGGTACCTTTTTTTATACTGAGTTGATCTCGTAGCCCAGGTTGGGCTCCACCTTGAGGGGGATTTGATCATATGACCACTGAACTGGTAGGTAAGTATACTGGCCACTACAGTCTCACAGCTCTCGTAGTATAAGATGCTAAAAGAAAATCATTGGGGTCACAAGAAGAGATATGAAAAAAGATGAAATCCAACAAAAAGTTGTAACAACCTCATGTGTAGAATGCATAGAAACACAAGGAATAAAGTGACCTCTGGATTGGACACCAGCATCACAAGCATTGTACACCTGACCTGAGGGCAGCAGATCAGGAGGAAGACAGAATAAGAGATGAATTAATGGCATTAGAGTAACCCTTCATAAGATGGACAGCTGCTGAACATATGGTCCACAAGAGAAGACTGCACCTCAATCACAGCATCAAATAGCACAACGCTATGTGGAAAATGGTAAAAGAAGACAGAAGAAGAATTCCATTCTTATATAAATATAACAGTGTGACTGTTATCGGACAACATGGGAAAGCTCGGGCAGAAAATTAAGATTACAAATGAGAAGTTAAATTTAGTTTTGGATAGAATATGGTAGAGCAAACTTGATTCAAAGCGCACTGAGGCGCAAAAAATATACATAGATGAAAATTGTGTAGTATCTACGAAATTACAATACCTTTAACAACGGAAGAACGCAGAATAGCAACAAAAGAAAACTAGAGAGTTGACGATTTGATGCCATCGGGGAAAGACATGTTTGAATATCGCTGAAGCAGTTAAAATATCTGGACAGAAATAAGACATAAGAATGGGAGACGATAGGAGATATAATGACTGATACCATGAAACCTTTGGAACTGACATGGGTGAAATTAAATAAAAGAGGAAGATAGTTTTTATTACGAACAAAAATGTGATTAGATGGAAAATAATGTTTGGCTGAGAAATTTTCTGTTGTGAATATGTTACACTTAAGCTTTTGTCAAACATTTGGCACATTCGAACAACTGGAAGAGAAATAAGCACTTCATTAACTCTTCCAGCTTCAAAACATTGTACTCAGTGTGCAAGAGGGACAATAAAGTAAAAGGTAACATATTTTTATATGCCTTATGGCACATTGGACATATGGTGCTTGATCCACATTTGTATAGACAAATTGGCACTCTGTGGGTGATGTTACTTCCCAATGACAAGAAGAGGGACAATAACCATTCCAAAAACAAATTCAACATGGCAAAATATAGGGTGTATTTTTAATGACTGTGCAGTGTTTGAAAATATTGCTGTTCCAAGTTTTGTATTCACCCTCTGTAAAGGTCATGCAGCATAATAGGTAAATACAAAACTTGGACTGGCAATATTTTCAAACACTGCACAGTCATTAAAAATACACCCTGTATATGCACCTTAAATAAAACAAAGGTATGTCTCTGTTATTTTCTGAATGATAGATAAATGACAGCAAAGGTAGTAAGTTTAGAATGGGTGTGCCATGGAGCAGAAGGTAGAGTTCGGGTATCTGATGTGGATGAATTGCAGTCGCTGCTGTTGGTCGTGTTGATGACTGAAGGACACACACAAACTTTGGAAGTAACAACTGGAGGTTGTTTCAGGAAATGACGTTTCTCTTCCTACGATTCACATTGTTGCACATAATCACACAAACATACTATCATTAAACTAATTCACATTAATAATACAACTATCACAAATAACATATCGGCGGCAATATATAGTTTGCCATTGCCGAACTCATAATTCAGAGCCATGCGTCTGGTACCACGGTCTCCGCTCGAGTGACGTCGTTTGTAACCGTTCTTTTACTGCTCTGTTCATTTAGAGTGCGTACTTCTTTGTGTCAATTCATTATTCATATTTCCCGGTGACAATTATTCAGTATGTTTTGTCTGAACTCGTATGTTTCTCTTATCACCATCATCTCCCTTCAATAGATCTTATCATAGCTCTTTTCGTGACATGGCAGGGTGATAAAATGTTAGGTTCATGGTGTCTTAAGAAGTGGCTTTAGCTCCCTAAAAGAGGTAAAAAAAAAGGACCCTTTTTACACACCGTGGTGTGTATTGGACGTGCTAGCCTAATTTTCTACAGACCAATTGGCACTCGGGGGGGGGGGGGGGGGGGGGGGGGGGGGGGGGGGGGGGGGGGGGGGGGGGGGGGGGGGGGGGGGGGGGGGTTGGGGGGGGGGGGGGGGGGGGGGGGGGGGGGGGGGTGGGGGTGTGCTTCGCTCCACCTTTTTTCAAAATTTTTGCCTAGCTGGTAAAAATCCCCATTTTTGGTAATCTGTACACCCCGGTAAAAATTGTGGACTGGCCTACCACCCTTTTGATGAACATGCCCTTGGGGAAAAAGTTGAATTAAAAGTCTTGGATTAAAATTAATTAAGCTTTGGGTTTTTAAATTAACATTTTTGGCTAAAAGGGAAAAAAAAAGGTTGAGAGTCATAGCTCAACGTGGGCCTGCTCTTCTTCCCTCTCTGCCCAGTCAAGAAGGGACTAAATAATTCACTTGAAAGGGATGATCAGTAGCCTCTTGTTGTGCATAGACAGTTGGTGGACTTCACAACTTAAATATTAGCTTTGCTATACATGCATCCTATATCTAGCACAACAGTTATCACAGTGGAACCTCACTTAACGAGCATAATTCGTTCCAGAACCTTACTCGTAAAGCAAAACACTCGTTAAGCGAAAAAGGTTTTCCCATACAAATCAGCGTAAAATACGATAATGCGTTCCATGCCGAAAAAATACTCAAAATATTTTGTATAACATTTATTCAAAGAAAATTATATATACATTGTTAAGGAGCGTGATTCATCTTCCTCTTCTATCGCGGAATAAACGAACCTGGAATGAGAATTCGATTTGTAGAAAACAAAAACAAATTGAAATAATTAATTTACAATTTATAATACATACCTAATTCTTTTTTACTAGAAAGCTGTCTAGAGAAATTTGTTTTTGCTCACGCTTCAGAATTTGGTGGAAATGCGACACAGCATTATCATTAAATAAATTAGTAGCTCTCATAGCCACTGCCTTATTAGGGTGATGGTTCTCAATGTATGATGCACCATTTTCCCATGCTTTCATCATTTCTCTTATTGCGCCAGCAGATTGTTGGTTTGCCGTTACCTGCTCCTCCTCCTCGGACAAACTCTCCTCCACAACTTCTTGCTGTGAAACCTTCCAAAAGCTCATCGATATCTTTGTTATCCACCTCCAGTCCCATGATCTTGGCCAATGACACAATCTCGTTGACTACAGGCTCCACGGGTACTGTCTCAAACCCCTCAAAGTCACATTCGACAACACTCTCCGGCAAAGCTTCTTCCAAGCAGAAGTGATGGTTCTCTTGGTAACCTCTTCCCACGCCTTTTCGATCATCTTGAGGCAGGCAACGATGTGGAAGTGATATTTCCAAAACTCTCTGAGAGTAAGGTTGGTACCTTCAGTCACCTCAAAACAGCGCTCGAAGAGCGCTTTAGTGTAGAGCTTCTTAAAGTTAGAAATAACCTGCTGGTCCATAGGCTGGAGTAACGGAGTAGTGTTGGGAGGCAGAAACTGGATCTTGATGAATTTAAATTCTTCAAGAAGGTTATCTTGCTCGCTGTTGCAAGCACAAAATCTGGGACTTCCCCTTCCCGCGTCACTCGTTATGCGAAATGCCGCTCATTCAGCGAGTCATTTTTTTTACAATTTATTTTGCTCGTTATGCGAATTACTTGTTATGCGAATTACTTGTTATGCGATGTGCTTGTTAAGCAAGGTTCCACAGTAGTTGTTTCAAAAATTATTGCGGTTTCATTTTAAAATCCCACCGAAGTAAATTACTGCATATCCTGTGCTTTGAAGAAACAGTAACTTAAATGGTTATTGGCAATGCTAGATGTCTTAGTTTGATCCAGTCCAACATGAAAAGTATGAACGTCAAATGATGCAAGACTCATGTGTTTTTGACCTAATGGTAATAAAGAAATTATATGTAGAATAGCACAAGTAAAAGTAGCATTTTACAAGATGAAAAATATCCTTGTCATCTGAGGTAAGAAAAACAGTTCAAGAGTGTTTGCCTAATGATAATAAAGAAGTTACATGTAATGTTTCACAACTGAGGTGAGAACAAGAGTTGAAGGGGTTGAAGGCAAGCGGATTGACTTCATTGCAGTGGGCTTTATTCGATCTAGCTCAGTCTCTGTTTGCAGAGTAGCTAACCTCCTGCTGAAAGTGTTACACAGAGCATGAACTCCGCAACTACCTAGATGATCCTGTCGTCTCTGATAAAACTCGAGAACTAACTGTTGCAGCCTGAAAACACACCCCTACTTTCTGAGCAAGAGGCAGATGGGATAACCACTTTGCCATGGAGACACCACACTGAGGTGGGAATCACAAAAACCATTGGAAAGGACATGAGGATGCAAATATGAAAATGGATATAGTTACATTGAGGATAAACATAGAATCACATAAAGTGATACCTAGTGAAATATGTTTGTCAAAAAAACATGATATTGACACCCGGCAGGAGCTTGATGTGGCAGTGTCATTATGTAGATAAGGTGTCATAACACCAAGTGAAGTGTCTCAAGTTTGAAAGTTTGGTGACAGTTGAAAAGTGTTGAATCTTAAAAATATCATAAGTATGAAATGTATGTTGGGTATGACTTTCCTTAGTAAAAGACACAATGGAATGAATACTTTAGACATGCTGGCAAACTTACTGTTGTTTTACCAACATAATTGTATTCAAAGTACATTTCCATTCCGCAGACTGACTTTTGTTTTGATGTCTGCAGGTTGGTATTTGCTATAACAACTCCATTTCTGGCAGCCAGTCTTGTTGAAACGGTGCAGGTTAGTGAAATGACACAAAGCTGTTTAATGTTGTTTTGTGGTTTTGGGTTGCTTTGTGTTTAGTGTTTTCTGCTTTGTTTATATGTTGTTTTGTGTTTAGTGTTTTCTGCTTTGTTTATATGTGCTGTTTGTATTGTTTTCAGGTCACTGACACAGGGATTATAGCAGATTCAGAATATAGGGAAGACCAGGGAATGGCAGCTATGATCCTGGCCTGTTTCATTACAAACAGTGTCAGAACAGTTATACAACCTGATTTCCCACCAGTTAACCCATGGATTTGGTATAAGAGATTTTCTTATTTTTATCATGGTTCTACCAGGATTCAACGCCGCCCCATCAGGTCCCCACATCCCTTTGTGTTGTTTGGATGACCGCATCTGTGGGCCCTGGCAAGATCAAGTGCAAATACTAGACTTTGATCTTAGCCAAAAAGGCAAAAGCACTTGTCCAAGGAGGATAATGGCTAGGAATGCAATAGATGTTGGTTTAAGTGACCTGTTCAAGCTATTCCAACATCCAACCTCTTTGGTTAATTGTTGCCAGGGGCTTTAACCCCAGGCAGCTTTAACTAAATATATTAGTAATATAGTAGTATGTTAGTATTGGAAACTGGCTTTTGAATTTCAAATATTGCTATGTTTATATTCTTAGAGGATAGGGGAAAATGAAAAGCCAGGAGAGGGATACAAATTGAAGGAGCTTTACGCATCAGCACGCTAGGTGCCCCTAGAATTGCCAGGCAGATTCCTCTGTGGCAGCTAATACTCCCAACTGTGGTCTTTAAGCTGTCCCATTACATTATCAGCTCTATTGCCCACTTCACTGTAATATCTTCCATGCACCTGGAGCAGCAAGAAGTCTGGGTAAGTAAAAGACAATGAATTATGAGGAGAAAAATATGCCAAATTATTTTGCTCTGTCTATCAATCAATCAGTCAATCAATCAGCTGCAGTATAAACAATTAAGTTTGGCTGCAGTGGATCTCCAACACTGTTTGTCTCTTGCCTTGAGTGTACATTTTCTCAGATTGAGGTTTGTCCATCTCTTGATGTTATCTTCCCACTTGTATCGTTGTCTACCTCTTGCTCACTTGCCCTTAACCTTGACCTCCAGTATGGTTTTTATAAGAGTTCTTTCTAACAAAATTTCCCAATATCCTGGTTCGAGGGTTTGAAATCAACTGCAGATGATTTGGGAGCAGACTATTTTCCATTGATTTTGATGGTATGAGCATCTGTCGTTCAAAACAATAGCAAACTGCTGAGTGTAAAATTGACGACTAGATCACAAACAGCCAATAAATTTCGGAGTTGATTGCAGAATTTTGTAAAAGGACATGCAACTAACTTTTTAACTTAAATCGCACACATATATTTTTGTAGCCGTGCATCGCATATTGAATAAACAATACATGTATTGTGTGTTACTAAGTAAAAGTGTATCCATATCCAATAAACAATACATGTATTGTGTGTTACTAAGTAAAAGTGTATCCATATCCAATAAACAATACATGTATTGTGTGTTACTAAGTAAAAGTGTATCCATATCCAATAAACAATACATGTATTGTGTGTTACTAAGTAAAAGTGTATCCATATCCAATAAACAATACATGTATTGTGTGTTACTAAGTAAAAGTGTATCCATATCCAATAAACAATGCATGTATTTTTGGTCACTTGAAACGTCATAAAAGTTTGGGGAGAACAATAATGGAGTTGTATATGTCTGGGAAGAGAGGAAGAGGAAAGCCAAAGAGAAGATGGGGAGGATGTGGGGATGTCTCCAGGTGGGTATATCAGACGTGGGACATCGGCCCTGACTAAAAGGGTTTTTCCCGGGAAAGGGTTTGTTATGGGAGCGGTTCTGCAAAGGACGCTACTGAAGAATGAATGAATAATGTATTGGTTAGAGTAAAAGTGATCCATACCCCCTAAATAATACTGTAAATAAAAGTTAATTTTTTGCTGTCCTTTACAGGCTTCCACAGTCAATCCCAGAATTTGGCTGTTTTTTGACTTCTTGGCAAGTTCATGTTCAGTAGTTTTGCCAAATTTCTATGTGAATGATCGCATCAAAACTTTGTAGGAAACCAAATAAGGCAGCCTTTCCCAAAATTTCCTAAGCTATGTTTTGAACGCTGTATGCAATACCCCTTTGCCATAGAGCCTAAGAAAAAATGAATTAAAAAAATTTTTTGTCCTAACAACTGCCTGCTATTCTTGGAACTCTGCTAACATGCTGTTTAGTGCACACTTATTAACACACAGGTGGATAGTTCAATCCTAGTAGTGACAAAGTTGGATATTTGCTTATCACTTTAGATTTGGGATACACCCAGACTGGTTTACTTCCAATGCATTTCCTGGTTTTCAAAAAGGGGGGGTTATTAAAAAAAATAAATTAAAAACCCCCAACCTGGGGGCCCCCAAGGTCAAATAACCCAAAATTCATTTTTTTGGCCCAAAAAA
>JACEFZ010000373.1:0-20472 GCA_014155875.1 Cepaea nemoralis
GAGTAAAAACCAAAAAAGGGGAAAATGAAAATCAAACCCCAAGGGGGAAATTTGGGAAATGGGGAGGGAAACCAAGCACTGAGTGAGCGCAGAGATACGAAAACGCTAATACAAGCAGAAAAGTTTCCTCAGCTTGCCAGGCCACCCTATGAAGAACAGATTTGAAAACCTAGCTATGGGGCGGTTGAAAAGAAGTAGTTTTATCCACCAGGCCAAACGACTCTGCAGAGAAACCACTGATCTGCCCACAGTTGGTATCCCTCTAACAACTATTCCAGAGCGAACTCCATGGAAAGATGAGCATAGACTATCGTTACAAATCCAGACAAAAGTGAGAGGAATATTTGACAAGGAAGAACAGAACAGTGTGCAGCGCAGAACAGCCACTCTCAGCTTCCTTGATGAAGAATACCCACAGGATCTCTGGATCCGAGTCTACACAGATGGGTCAGCACAAAATGCTGTTCGAAATGGAGGAGCGGGAGTGTACATAGAATACCCAAATAATACTAGGGACACAGCCAGAGTACCGACAGGAAAGTACTGCCATAACTATGATGCCGAAATTGAGGCAATCAAGATAGCAACAGAGAAATTACTAAATAACAGCAATGGTACACAACCTGTGGTGTTACTAACAGATGCAAAATCAGTACTCGAGGCGCTCCTCTCTGGGAAATTGCCAGTACTAAGGACACTACTTTCTGAACTTAGCAGTCAGCATAAAGTCACCATACAGTGGATACCATCCCACTGTGGAGTACCCGGAAACGACAGAGCTGATCAATTGGCTAAGGAAGGAGCCAAAGAAGAACAGCCTGATGTGCCCGTCACATACCACCAAAAGAAAAGAATGATCAAATCAGTCAGAAACCCACCAAAACCTGCTCAAGATGACTACCACGTTATGGACAGACCAGAACAAGTCATTATTCTGCGCCTCAGAACAGGACACAATAGATTACGCAACCACATGTATACAAAATTCAAGATTTGTGAAACAGCCATGTGCACATGTGGATTGGCGTCGCAGACAGCAGAGCACATACTCCAAGACTGCCCAAAATATACCATATCTAGGCAAACCTTCTGGCCTAGAGAGACGACAGTGGAAGATAAACTCTATGGACCACTGTGTGAACTGAAAAAAACAGTTCAATTCATGCAAGAGACGACATTGCAGATATAGACATATTTCAAGCGAACGAAAGAAGAAGAAGAAGAAGAATCCGACAGACAACAAGTCGTGTCCTTCAACAACTGTCTATCAAGACCCACACAGCTTAATATTGGTGTGCCTCAGGGCTCAATACTAGGTCCGCTGATTTTTGCAGTTTATATTAATGATCTTCCTTTATATATCAATACAACTTGTGATCTATTTGCAGACGACTGTACTATATATACTAGTCAAGAAAACCGTAGTGAATTAGAGAATTCTTTACAAAAGGAACTCGATAATCTTACTAGATGGAGCAATGAAAACCGCATGCAAATTAACATTGACAAAACCAAATCCATGCTAATAACGACCAGACAAAAACTGCAGACACTAGCCATAACTGGAGCACCGCTCGAACTCCGCATAGGCACGTTACCTATATGTGACTGAACATAAAACACTAGGTCTTTTAATTGACAGCCATTTGAACTGGAGCTCTCATGTTCACGCTCTTAAAATAGCACAGAAAGTTTACCAACTTGCTAAAATTCAGCACTTCATGGACGAAAGCATACGAAAAATATTCTATACATGCTATATCCAATCACATCTCGATTACTGTTCCACAGTTTGGGATGGTTGCCCTAAATCTAATTTAAAACGACTATGTTCTCTACAAAACCGCGCTATTCGTCTGGTTTCTGGCATAAAGCACGTTGAAAGTAATAATTTGTACAGTCATCTAAGACTTCTACCACTTCAAAAGCGCTTCCTTTTCAACAAAGCCAAATTAGTGAATAAAATTATATCTCAAAATACCCCAGAGTATCTTCTGCCGCTGATTCAATCTAATGCAATGAACAGCAAGCGCCTAAATTTGTTACATGTCTCAAAGCCTAGATTGGACCTATACAAAACATGTTTCGCCTATTCTGGTGCTCATTTATGGAATGAGCGGCCTCCAGATCTGAAAACTCCAGTGAGTCCCTATGCATTTAACCAAAAACTCTTTCAATACTTAATCCATATCGACTATATGCCACCATAATTCATTTACTGGTATAATTGTTCATTATAATTGTTTAACTATAATTGTTCACTATATATGTGTGTGCGTGTGAGAGCGAGAGAGAGAGAGAGAGAGAGAGAGAGAGAGAGAGAGAGAGAGAGAGAGAGAGAGAGAGAGAGAGAGAGAAAGTGGGTGTCAGAGAGAGGGAGAGAGTGAATCTGTGTGTGCGCACGTGCATGCGTGTGTGTGGAGAGAGTGATTGAGTGAGAAATGGTGGGGGAATGTGTCAGTGCATGCATTCGTACGTGTATGTGTGAGAGTGAGTGAGGGAGTGTGTGCGTGCGTGCATGCGTTCATGCGTACGTGTATGTGTGAGAGAGTGTGATTGAGAGAGTGAGTGTGTGTGTGTGTGAAGGATTGTGTGTGAGAGAGTGAGACAGTGGGAGAGTTGATGTGTTAGTGTGTGTGTGTGTGAGCGCGCGCATGCGTGTGAGTGCGTATATATGAAAGAATACAGAGAGAGAGAGAGAGAGAGAGAGAGAGAGAGAGAGAGAGAGAGAGAGAGAGAGAGAGAGAGAGAGAGAGAGAGAGCTGAGCAGATGCATGTCATGTAACACGAATGTTATGTAACACGTGAATCCATATGTTTGTGTATTCCCATCTGTCATATTATCAGTTAAATACCACTTGATTTTATCATGCATAATATAAACTCATGTTCATTACTGTAGTTTGAGTAAGAGAGTCAGTGAGTGTGAATGACAGACAGAATGAGTGAGCGGGAGAGTGAATGAGTGAGCATGAGAGTGAATGAGTGAGCATGAGAGTGAATGAGTGAGCGTGAGAGTGAATGAATGAGCGCGAGAGTGAATGAGTGAGCGTGAGCGTGAGAGTGAATGAGTGAGCGCGAGAGTGAATGAGTGAGCGTGAGAGTGAATGAGTGAGCGCGAGAGTGAATGGGTGAGCGTGAGAGTGAATGATTGAGCGTGAGAGTGAATGAGTGAGCGTGAGAGTGAATGAGTGAGCGCGAGAGTGAATGAGTGAGCGTGAGAGTGAATGAGTGAGCGTGAGCGTGAGAGTGAGAGTGAATGAGTGAGCGCGAGAGTGAATGAGTAAGCGTGAGAGTGAATGAGTGAGCGTGAGAGTTAATGAGTGAGCGTGAGAGTGAATGAGTGATCGCGAGAGTGAATGAGTGAGCGTGAGAGTGAATGAGTGAGCGTGAGAGTGAATGAGTGAGCGTGAGAGTGAATGAGTGAGCGCGAGAGTGAATGAGTGAGCGTGAGAGTGAATGAGTGAGCGTGAGCGTGAGAGTGAATGAGTGAGCGCGAGAGTGAATGAGTGAGCGTGAGAGTGAATGAGTGAGCGTGAGCGGGAGAGTGAATGAGTGAGCGTGAGCGGGAGAGTGAATGAATGAGCGCGAGAGTGAATGAGTGAGCGTGAGAGTGAATGAGTGAGCGTGAGCGTGAGAGTGAGAGTGAATGAGTGAGCGTGAGAGTGAATGAGTGAGCGTGAGAGTGAATGAGTGAGCGTGAGAGTGAATGAGTGAGCGTGAGAGTGAATGAGTGAGCTTGAGAGTGAATGAGTGAGCGCGAGAGTGAATGAGTGAGCGTGAGAGTGAATGAGTGAGCGTGAGCGTGAGAGTGAATGAGTGAGCGCGAGAGTGAATGAGTGAGCGTGAGAGTGAATGAGTGAGCGTGAGCGGGAGAGTGAATGAGTGAGCGTGAGCGGGAGAGTGAATGAGTGAGCGCGAGAGTGAATGAGTGAGCGTGAGAGAGAGAGAGAGAGAGAGAGTGTGTGTGTGTGTGGTGTGTGTGTGTGTGTGTGTGTGTGTGTGTGTGTGTGTGTGTGGGAGCATCACTATTTTTACATCACATACTTTTTATGTACACATTTTTCTCCATGTTTAACATTTTTATGAGACTGCTCATGACAAGTGTCAGTGTATGTGTGTGAGTAAAGTGTGGGAGTTTGTTCATACTAGTTTCACTGCTAACTTGAGACATTTTGTATGTGCCTAGATGTGAGGAGGTGTGAGTGTGTGTGAAGGATGTGTGTGAGTGTGAGGATATGTGTGGGTGGGGGATGTGTGGGTAGGGATATGCGTTTGGATGGGTTGGGGTGTGTGGTTTTGGTGGGTAGTGATATTTCTGGGTGTTGGTGGGATGTGTGGATGGATGTGTGGGGGTGAAAGTAGGGGTGTGGGGATGGGTGTGGGGGATGTTTATATGGGTGGAGGATATGTGAATGGGATGGATGCGGGGGATGTGTGTTTAAGTGGGTGGAGATGTGTGGATGGTTTGAGGAAGTATGTGTGGGTGGCGGGGTTGTGTGGGTAGGGGATTGTGTTGGGTGGATTGGGGATGCAAGGGCGGGTGGGGAGAAGTGTATGGTGTGTGGGTGTGAGATATGTGTGCGATGTATTGGTGCGGGATGTGTGCATGATGTGTGGGTGGAGGGTATGTTTGTGGTGGTATGGGTGAGGATATGTGTGTGGGTGAAGGAAAGTGGGTGGTGTGGGGGATGTGTGTGATGGGTGCGGGGAATGTGTGTATGGGTGGGGTATATGTGGGGGTGAGTAGGGGATGTGTGGTGGTTGGGGGAAGTATGTGGGGGTGTGTGGGTGGGAAATGTGTGCGTGGATGGGGAATGAGTGGGTGAGGGTGTGTGAGTGGCTTAGGGTTGTGTAGGTCGGAGAGGTAGTTGTATGTGTCGGGATGGGATGTGTGAGTGTGTCACAAAAATAAAACACCGCGTTTAACCAGTTGATTACTATAGAGACTTTCTGATTAACCGGCCTATCTGCAAAGCCAAAACTATTTTAACTAACAGAAAAAACAAATTGGATGTCAAAATCCCCAGGACGGTCAAAAGTTGCAGCTGCACGTGTTTACATGGGGTCGACAAAATGGGAACATTTGGAAGTGAGTGAGATGAGTCCATACATCGCTTTGACAGTTCATAAACAGGTTGGATTTAAGCGGAAGTACTCAGCTCGGGAGAAAACAGTCCGTCTGTCATTGAGAGTTTCCGGACATCAAGCGAAATGACGGCTGGGGTTGTCACCACTCGACAGAAGATTGGCGGTTTGTTGTGGAAACCCGTTGTTGGGAGCACACAGGAACTCGCTAGCTTGTTGTGGGAGTCAAAACAAGTGATGACAACTCTGACATTGATTGAGCCAGGGAGGATAGATTCTTGACAATGGATGATATGCCCAAATAACACCTGTGTGGACATAAAGAATACCGTCACGTGACCAATTTTAGGTTTTGCCATAAACCATGATTGGGAGAAACAGTGTTGACCAAAACCGTGGATTAGGATGGACGTGTTTGTGGGAGAGCTCTACAGTGTTAGATTAATTTAAAATTAACTAGCATGTGTCGTTATGGCAAAGTGTAGCAGCCATCCCGGAATGAGGATAGTTTGCATAAGGTAGTTATATAGTCTAATTAGTCCTAATTAATATAGGCAGTAGTCTTGTTAAAACTAGAGTGTGATGATTAGCACTGTTAGTTGGAAACTAGTTAGAGTAGTGAAGTGATAATTGGCTCTGCTAGGATGAATAGGATAGAGGAGTGATAATTGGAGAGATTTTAGATGGGGAAAGTGTCCAATGGGGGGATCTTTCAATGGTTTGCCCACTGAAGTTGTGCACTCTGTTTATGGGTCTTTCCTTGTCATCGCCTGATTCGGACGTAGGTGAGGAGGTAACATGCTCTATGACAGAGTTTAGTTAGCTATAAAATAACTGAGCAAGGCAATAGGCTTACACTCAGCCGGTAGGATCAGTGACTAGTACTATCACAAGATGTGTTGTTTCTCTCACAGGTTCCTTACCAGTTACGAGGAAGTTCAACACTGGGTTTGATGAAGTGCAACGTCAATTAGACATAACACCAGTTGGACACAAAAATGTTTCTTACAAAAAAGGAATAACGTCTGAGAAGAAAGATGGTTCACCTAAGATGGGTGATGATTGTTAATGCATCACACAGCATAAGAACATTGGTACCTAAACAAGAACATTAAAATATAATAGTCACATGGTGTGATATATTCTAGTGAAATAGTTCAAAAGACATGATACCTGAACCTAGATAGACACTAGTTAGGTTCAAGTATATTAACAATAACAGTGATACCTAAATACTCACTACAAAGGATTTGTGCATTCTTTAAGAACGATAGGAAATTATGTGCATTGGGCAACCGGTCCATGATCAGCTGTAATTTACAAACAGTATCTATTTCGGATGATCAGGAAGATGGATTACCAGGTAGCTACAGATGACAGTCGGTGTCCGGCAGGAGAGATACAGTACCGGGTGAGGTGGACTTGTTCTGACTTAACGTGCTGTGGTGTGTCCTTGCAAGGATGAACTGACTATGCTATTATCTGAGAGTCCGATCCTACACACATTATAGAACACATCACACATTTTCTTCGCATACACGTCTCATATACGTTACACTTTTCTTTTAATAAATTAATCTTTATTAATTTTTAGAAGCAAGAGTTGTTGAATATGTTGCGTTGGGGAAGTATGAGAGGGGGCATAGTACGACAGTGAGAGAGTGATAGGAAAAGGTGTCCATGGGCTGATGGAGTGTGTTGGACGGAAGCTGGTGGATTCTCCAGGATATTGATAGGAAAGAAAAATTATAATGTGGGTGTTGACTCTCCTCACTCCAGGGACGACACTTTAAAGGAGGACACGACAGAGTGGGTGGAGGATGTGTATGGGTAGGGGTATTGTGATCGTGAGATGTTTGGTTGGGGGTGGGTGGGTGGGGGTGTGGGTGCGTAGTGGAGGATGTATGCGTGAGTGAGTGTGTGTTGGTGGACGGGTAGTGAATGCGTGTGTGGGTGGGGAGAGGTGTGTGGTGTGTTGGTTGGGGATATTGTGTGGGTGAGGTATGTGTGTGTTTTGTGGTGTGTGAGTGGGGGTATGTGGGGTGGATGGGTAAGGGTATCTGTGTGGGTGGGAATATTGTGTGGTATCTGGGTGGGGATATGTGTGGTGTGTAAGTGGAGATGTGTTGGTGAGGGATATGTGTGTGTATGTGTGGTGCGTGGGTTGGGAATATTTCCATAGTAGGGGGTGTATGTGATGTGCGGGTGGGGGATTGGGTTAAGGCATGTGTGGGTGGGTAGAAGTTGTATGTGTGGGTGGTGAGGTGTGTGTGAGTGGGTTGGGGATGTATGGGTGGTTAGGAAGATGTGTGTGTGTGGGGGGGGGGGTAGGGACATGTCAGTTGGTGGGGATGTGTGTGTATGGTTTGGGGATGTGTGAGTGGATGTGCGATGTGTGGGTTGGTGGGGGATTGTGTGCGTGGGGAGGGGAATATGTGGTCGATGGAGATGTGGCTGGGGGATGGGTGGTTTGAGGTCTGGGTGGGGAGAGGATGTGTGGGTTAGGATGTGGATGGGCGTGGGATGTGTGGGTTAGTGGGGGAATGTTTGTGGGTGGCGAGTGTATTTTGGTTGGGGGATCAGATGAGGGTAGTGTGTGTGGGTGGGGATGTGCGCGAGGGGGATGGGTCGGTTGGTGGGGTATGTATGTGTCCCTGGTGTGCATGTGTGTGGGTAGGTGGGGGTGTGTGTGTGGGTGGGGTGATGTATGGATAAGTGGGAGATGGGCCTCATAACATGGTTTATTTTTCTTCCTACGTAAATGTATAATGCTCTTGATGAATGAAAGACGAGTGATTGGAAGGGCCGAATGTAAGACGGGCCTGCGCGCCCAATTTGTGACCCTAATAAAGTTGATTTGATTTGATTTGATTTGAAGTAAATAAGGATATTCTTAAACAAGTGAATCGGTAAAAGTATCTCTGAAAAATCATAACATCTGACAAGTGATGCCTTGAGAAGATTAGAACAAGAATCGCCACGGCGAAGGTAACCTTTTGCAAGACGAAAAAAACAAAACACTGACCAATAAAAAGACATCAATTGCTGTGACCTAGCTATCATCATCAACACAGTGTTTCTGATATATCAGATATTTGCCAAACTTTTCGACACAATCCTGCTTCCCTAGTGTATTGCATCAACGCTGTTTTTGGATGTGATATTCTAGAACGTGTTAACAGAATTGGTACGAAGTGGCGTTGCAAATGCAGTTGTCCGATTGACTGACCTAACTGAGCTTGGCGGTGGAAAGTTTGAGCTGATACTGGCGACATAGATACCGCTCACGTTGCCATGTAAAATACTGAGAGACATATTTTGTGATTTTCCGTTTCTTGGATTTTTTTTGTTTTTTTTTGGGTGTGTTCTCTTGCGACAAGGTAAGATCATCCCTCCAAACTCTTTATGACAATACCTGATGTAATGTAATAAAAGGTAGCATGTTGTCTTTATTTATGAATGTGATGTTGTGAATTTAACGCTTCACGGATTGCTTGCTTTCTGAAAAGAATCCTGCAGCTGGACCACTTATGATTTTTCAATGCTTAAGTTCCATCTCTTGTGAATGATATTCCTCTATGCTATGGGAGTCCTGTTTTCACTATGAGTGCACATCATGAAAATTCTTCCTTATGCTGTAGAAATTGTTCCTGATAAATGCACATCAAAAGCATTCTTCCTTATCCTTAGAAACTGTTCTTGATAAATGCACATCATTGAGCATCCTTCCTTATGCTTGGGAGCTGTTCTTTACAATCTGTATCTTGAACTATTATGCACTTATTCAATGTGATTCTCCATTTTCACATATTTCATTGAATATGATATGAGAGTTTGAGAGAGAATGCCATGTCCTTCTAGACCATCTCATCATTTTCGCATTCGAATTCCTTAAATCTGCTAGAAACATCAAAGGTTGATGGTCACACTGCACCGTAAAGTGTTTCCCATACAAATAGGCTTGACATTTCTCAACAGCTCAAACTGATGCCAAACATTCTCTTTCGATGGTAGAATAAGTTCTCTCTGCATAGTTCAATTTCTCACTAGCAAATGAAACAGGAAATAGCACTAAGTGCTTATCTTCCTTCATCCTATGTTGCTTGCATCGGTCCGAAGAATGAATGGTCGCCGATGTCACGAAAAATAAACTTGATAGTTCGATCGATGAAAAAAAGAGACATTCGTCTGCACAAACACCGGCAAACCCTTTGATGTTGTATAGACTGAGGAACAAAATAAGTCGCGTCAAAATGTCTAACCCCGGTCGGCACTTTGTTAACAAGTTGTTGCTCGAGAAACGTACAATGGCGCCATCCGTCTACAAGGCGGGAGTCAGCCTTTGAAGTTATAGACGGAATGTCTGGACAGACGTCGGAGAGGTCTTGTGATGTAGGGGACATGATTCCCCAGATCCCAGATTAGCGGGACTCTCGGAAGTGCCGGGACAAGTCCCAGATGAAAGCAAACTAGACGGCGTATTGATTCCAGTCAGTCTAAAACAAGCAGAGAAAACCAGACTCTGGGCTGATTAGCGTCTAGACTTTTTGGTGACGTCACGCAAGCCCGATATAGAACCCATTGCGGTAAACAAGTTGGTGTGAGTCGGCCAGAAATTCTGAAGTGTTAACGATCGGCGCAGTATTCCGAGTTGTGTTAATTGAAAGAGACTATTGTGTCACACATGTTGATAATTTATCGGCGGACATAGATCCAGTCTGCGATTGCATAGTCTCAATCATCAACCGGAATAGGCATATGGTATTCTATTAATCATATCTAACTTAGAGTATGATTAGGAATAGAGTACAGTACTGTGCGGTGATAGAATGTATTATAGGTGCGGTGATAGAATGTTCTATAAGCGCGGTGCTAGAAAGTATTATAGGAGCGTCGGCACTAGTGTCCTATTGTATGGTTTTAACTAGCTTGTGTGATATATCATTTTACTCAGGGAGTTGAGGACAATGTAGTGGGATAATAATTAGAGAGATTGAGGATAGTTGGGAGGGAGGAAGGGAATGTGAAAAGGTAGGATCTTCCAGTAGGGCATCTGCTGGGTTTCTACCCGTTCCTTTATTCTTTCCTGGTGTTGACATGTATCAGACCTTTTCTAAAGATGGGGAAAATTTTATAATCAGAGATTTGTGAACAGTAGATTTTCTCAAGTGACATTTCAGTTAACTGAAAGAATCTCTGTTCAACAAACATTATTAAACAGAGTAACTTCACCGTGATTGTTAGAGTGAAGACCAAGATCGAACAGTGTCTATCTGATGACCAGCATCCTGTTTGTTCGAGCGTTATCGGAGAAAGTCGTCACGTGGACGGAGAAACATCGTCTGGGTGAGGTTCACTGTCCGGAAAACATTGTGCTGTTGTGTGCTCAGCACAGTGATGTAACAGACTTTGCTCCTGATTCACTGGTCTGATTCTACATACACATTAGAATATTCGACACACATTCTACATATTACACACACACACCACACACACACATACTCTTTGTTTTAATAAATTAATTGTTGTATTTATTTGTTAAAGCTAGAGTTGTTGAGTATGTTGTGTTGGGGAAGAATGAGAGGGGGCATGATCCAGGGGTAAGTGAGAGTAAGAAAGAGGTGTCTACAGACTGAGGGAGTTTTGTGGACGGATTCTGGTGTTTTCTCTAGGACAATAATATTGGGTTAAAAATTGTGGGTGTTGATTCCCCTCACTCCAGGGACGACACTAAAGTAATAAAGGATTACTACGACAGCCGAGATCTGGAAGATATAGTACTAGTTTTGCAATTAATACTTTCTTGAGTTCTGAATAACCAATTTGACATTCTGCCGACCATATGGCCTTCCCTGGTTCCCCTTTCGCTGTCAGGTAGTTAAAGAAGTAGTGAGAGAATTGAAGTCCTTGAAGTATTTCTGATAGAATCCACATAATGAAACGAACGATCTGACATCTTTTGTTGTTGATGTTGTTGACGAGGTGCTCCTCAATATTTCTTTCATGAGGAGTCATAACCCCTTGAGACACCGTATGTCCAGGAAAATCAAGTTGTTGGAATCCTATCTGACATTTGTTTGGGTAGTGCAATTAAACCAGTTTCTTTAAGGAGTTTGAAAAGAAGTTGGAGGCCCTAAGACGTTTCTGAAACGTTTCAGTAGCAATCAGAATATCATCCATAAAGTTGCCGATCATTGGATGTTGAAGAGGGTCAAGTAATTTCCTCATTATGCGCGTAAAGACACTGAGAGCTTTACTCAATCAAAAGGCAAGAACGTTGAATTCATAGTGAGCATCAGGATTACTGAAGGCCAACCATGGACAAACTTCTGGTTTTACAGGAATCTGATAATATCCTTTACTGAGATCAATGCTGGTGAAGTATTTGGCTCTTCTGATACTAGTGAAGAGTTGGTTTTGATCAGGCAGAGGTTCGGCCTGAAACTCAGTTAAAGCATTGAGCTGTCAATAATCGATGCACAATCTATGTTCTCCATTCGTGTTGTCAATTAAACCACACATGCACTGTAACGTGGCTCAGATGTAGATATGATTCTAATCAAAAGCATCTGCTGGATCTCTTCTTTTAATACTGTTGCTTTTGCATAAGGAACTGGGTAAGTTTTGCCTCGCAAGAGTGTAGGGTCAAACAACTTCATGTGGATCTCTAGTACATCTGTATGTCCTGGCTTGTCGGTAAGTACTTCTGCATAGGTAGCTAAGATTTCTTGAATCTGCTGCTGCTGCTGATCCTGGGTTAGTGTAGGACTGAAGACTCTATCTCGATAAGTTTTTATTTGCTTGCAGAGGATACTCTACATTCATAATGTTTCCACTGTCCACTTCAGTAGCCACTGCCAAAGACATCAGATGTGATGACTCGGTGGTATTTCTTCATTATATTTTCTTAAAACGTTTATATGAAACATTTTCTGTTTTCCTTTGATGGAAATCTTATAGTTAGTGTGATAAATCTTCTCGGTCACTTCATATGGTCCTTTCCAACCTATCTGCACTTATTCTGACTAGTTGGGAGAAGTAACAACACTCCCCCTCCCCAACTCTCGATCCTTTGCTTTCTTATTGTAATAGCTAGCAATTATACGTCGAGCTTGCAGTAGATTGTCTGACGCTAATTTCCACCTATGTTGCAGACGTTATTTTAACACAGCCACATAGGTGGATCCAGTTACAACTGTCTCATATACTTGATCATCAGTTCATGTTCGACGTAAAGCTTCAAGTGGTCTCTTGATTGGTCGACCAAACAAAATAGTTGCTGGTGCAATCCCATTTGAGTGATGAGGTACTTCTCTGTAAGCGAATAGAGCTGCTGGTACATAAGTATCCCATGTCTCTAGCCTTTTCATGAGCTAATTTTCTCAAGATGCTCATAAGGCTACCGTTAAATCGTTTCTATGTCCCATTTCTTGCCGGGTGATATGGAGACGTGTAAATCTGACGAGAATGGAAGAGCCTGAAAACTTCCTCCAATAGCTTTCATCTGAACTGTGAACCATTATCAGTTAGGATTCTGAGTGGAAATACTATTCTGGTAAATATGCCAAGCAAAGCTTCACCTACATGCTTCGAATCGCTTCATGCCTAGGCACTGCTTCGGCTAATATCTAGCAAGTGTAAGTATAACGCAGTTCCTTCTCTTCGTTCTGTTGAGAGATCCTACTATAACCACAGCCACTCGTGTAAATAACGTGCCAGTGATGAGCATTTCCTCTAAGGTCGCCGGTGCTGTCCAGTGCTTTGGGGCAACTGTCTTACACTTGGGACATGATTTGACATAACGAACTATGTCTGTATTCATTTCAGACCAGTAGTAATGTGTAGAAATACTTTGCGTAGTAGCATTGATTCCCATGTTTCCACTGAATGGTAGACTATGATCCATATCAAGCATTTGAGCTCTGTAAGAAGAAGGGACAACGAGTTGTGCGTGCTTCTGTCCTTGATTTCCTACCCTTCAATGGAGAAGTCTATTCTTCATATACAATTTTTTTTTGTGTAGGTGTGAATGTGTTTTAGGCAGTTTATGAAAACATGCCGCTGTGGTGCTGTCTGCTTCCTGGGCATGTTTCAATTCTTATGGCTGAGGCTTTGTTCGAGTAGTCGACGCGGGAGCTGTCCCAGCTTGTTGTCTGATCATCATAACTGAGACTATCAGAGGCTTGACAGGATCTCCTAAAAGACTTAGCGACTTCCCACCATTACAGGGTAGATTGGGTCATATAAGACCACTGCTCTTAATTTGCCAGTTACATAACGTGAAATTATGCTTAACTTTGCCACTGTAATGGCATCGAGACTCTGCTTTTTAAAGTCCCCTGGAGATCAATTGTTTCCTGAGTGACTTGATCAAGGTTCACTAACGAGGTAGCAACAATTGCATCAAAATGAAGACCAGTGTCGTATAGACGGGTGGTAATGAATCAGTTAAGAGTAATTGAATCTATAAATGGAAGTCTAGTATTGGTGGGTGTGTTTATGGTCCTCCTGGAAAGGATGATCATCAGTGTTTATCTTCTTAGCTTCCCGTTTTGCCATACATGCAACAGTGTGAGGAAGAGATTTACGCTGGCAGTCTTTCGTGTGGTGTCCTATAGTATTGCATTTCAGACAATACTTGTCCACCTTCTCTCAATGTATGTTGGGATAAGTTTTGGGTGGTGGTCTTCTTCTTATCTTTTGGCTTACTGTTACTGTTCCATTATTGTCCTTGGTCTTCCGGGAATTGTCATATGCGGTAGTTACTGTTTTCTCACGAGCACCTCCAGCTTCCTTCTGTGACTTTTCAAACCTCTCTGTCTTGGTAATAATAGCATACAGTTTTTCAGCTCCATGATGAGTAAGGAATGCCTTTGTGTCAGTTGAAATCCTATCTTTCAGCTGATCAATGATGATCATTTCCTGTAAGCCCTCGTACGTTTCTTCAACTTTTCCTGATATGCTCCACTTGTGTAAATATGTTGTAATCTATCAGTAATGTGTGCATAATTTTCTCCTAGCTATTTCCTAGCAGTCTTGAATTTCTTCTTATAAATTTCTGCATCAACTTCAAATCTAGCAATTAATGCCTGTTTGAGAACTTAATAATTATCAATTTACTCCAGACACAATCTGGAAAACACCTCACATGCAATACCGCACAAACCCTGAGACAATTTATACTCCATTTACTTTTCTCTAGGCTACACATAGCACACATCCGTTCAAATCGGTCAAGATAACTTTCAATCGTGTCGGTATGCTCTGAAATTAGTTCCAGAGCAAACGCCATGGCAATGTCTGAGGAGAGGACGCTTACGCATTTGCTTCGGCTATCTGGCTAGCATTAGGTGCGTAGGTGGTTGGATGGTTTCCTAACTCCATTCTCCTAATATCAAGCTCATTATCATCTTCTTCATTTCAAGAGAAACCTGGCGATCCTTCCCTTTGTTTTCCAATTCAGCCTGCAGCTTTCTCTCTTCTAACCCTCTTTCCATTCTCAGCCTTACATCTGAAATTTCCTTTTCCAACCTCAGCTTTTCGTGTTGTCAAACTCTTCTTCTGAGCCTTCCAAATCACATTGTTTCCCTATTGCCCTTAACTGATTTATGAGTTTAGCTGCTTCTGTCATTATCTAATTGTTGTACCCCTGGTAACAACATGTAATTTCTTCTTCTAGTTAACCCCAAAGATAAATACGTTATAGACTGAGCAAGCACTTTAGATAGAGCAGACAAGATGAGTAACAGCTAATTAAACTACTGATTGAGTACACAGTGTATATGGCATGCACATGCAAAAACAAAATATTCCGTCGACCAACATCTGGGTCATAAAAATAACCACTTCTTAATGATTAACTGTTCTAGGGTTAGGGAATATGATGGTAACTGCTAATTTGTAAATTAACAACAATAATATCCCGGACCGTGCAAAGACTTGTGGTATGATAAAGTAGAAATGATGAGAAATATCCTCAATCCCAGTTGCCAACTATTATAAGAAAAACCAGAAAAGGGATCATAAGACTCCCTAGTGATTATATATATATATATATATATATATATATATATATATATATATATATATATATATATATATATATATATATATATATATATATATATATAAGATTCCAATAGGTATCAGTCAGGTTTTCTAATAGAAGACCGGGAGAGTACAGGAAAGTCACTGCTTTCAGACAAAGAAGCTAGTATTATCCGTACGACTGACTTTCTCTCTCTCTCTCCCTCTCTCTCTCTCTCCCTCTCTCTCTCCCTCTCTCTCTCTCTCTCTCTCTCTCTCTCTCTCTCTCTCTCTCTCTCTCTCTCTCTCTCTCTCTCTCTCTCTCTTTCTCTGGATCTTGTTGCCAAATTAAATAAACCTATCACATTATTGTTGTTGTTGTTTGTCCATCAAGAATGATGATGACCATCCATTTCATCCAGTGGGATTGAAGGTATGGAGACGTGGGTTCTAAGATGGCTGATAAGGCCTATTTTGGCTCGAAATGTTCTTCGACAATGTGGGCAAAGAATGCTTGACGTTTCTGGAGGAGGATTTCCTGCAGTGGTTTTTCTGTCCTGCCTTTTCTTCACAGCTCTTGCAGTCCTGGTTGCCTCACATATGACTGCACCCTTACACAATGATGCACGCCACGAATTTCGGTCTCTGGCTGCAGCCTCCCAGGTGTAATGATGAATTCCAAAAGCATTCAGTGAGGTTTTCAGAGTGTATTTAAAGCGTTACCTCTGGCCACCTTGGGAGCGTTTACCACAACGCAGTTCGCTGTAAAAAATTCGTTTAGGGAGGCTGTGATCTGGCATGCGAGTCAAGTGACCAGCCCAGCGAATCTGATTCTTCATCAGTAGAGTGTGGATACTGGACATGGACGCTCTTTCTAGGACTTCAGTGTCTGGAATCTTGTCTTGCCATTTAATCTTCAGTAGCTTCCTTAGGCAGACTGTGTGGAAGTGGTTTAATTTCCTAGCGTGTCGCTGATAAACAGTCCAGGTTTCACAAGCATATAGCAGTGTGGATAATACAACTGCTTTGTAGACTTTTAGCTTTGTTTGCAGGCTTATTCCAGTTCTGTCCCATACAATCTTGTACAGTTTGCCAAAGGCCGCACTGGCCTTGGAGATTCTTGCATTCACTTCGTCATCAATTGTGACAGCTTGTGACACAGTGCTGCCAAGATAGGTGAATTTGTCCACAACACTTAGTCTATGATCATTCACTTTGATATTCGGCACAGTGTGATTATTCCCTGGAGCTGGCTGGTACATAACTACAGTCTTCTCCAAGTTGATATTGAGCCCAAAGTTGGCACAGGCATGTGAGAAAGCTGAAACATTATGTTGCATGTCCGGCTCTGAGTTGGCGTATAGAGCGCAGTCATCAGCAAACAGGAGCTCTCTGACGGTGTCGCTGTTAATTTTGGTTTTAGCTTTCAGCCTTCTCAGATTGAATAACTTTCCATCCATACGGTAGTTGATGTCTATTCCAATTTCGTCGTTCTCGAGGGCATTCATCAACATGGCTGAAAACATGAGGCTGAACAGTGTTGGTGCCAGGACACATCCTTGCTTCACTTGACTGGTGACAGGAAAGGGTTCAGACAGTTCACCATTTTCCTGTACTCTTGCCTGCATGCCATCATGAAATAGCCGCACTATTTGGACAAACTTTCCTGGACAGCCATATTTTGCCATAATCTTCCACAGTCCTTCTCTGCTGACTGTATCAAAAGCCTTGGTAAGGTCAATGAAAGTGGAGAACATTTCGCAGTTCTGTTCCTGACATTTCTCTTGCAGCTGCCTTGCAGCGAAAATCATGTCAACAGTTCCACGTTCTTTTCTGAAGCCACATTGACTCTCAGGAAGAAGACCTTGATCGAGATGGGCTGCGAGGCGATTGTGAAGAATTCTGGCCAGTATCGTCCATGCAATTGAAACAAGGAGATGCCTCGGTGGTTGTCACAGGATTGGCGGTTTCCTTTACGTTGTAAAGGTGGACTATTGACGCGTCCTTGAAATCTTGTGACATAGTCTCGTTCACCCATATGTTTGTAAAGACTCGGTGAAGCTGCTCTGTTAGGACCGGCCCACCTGCCTTGTATATCTCTGCTGGGATGGAGTCAGGACCAGGTGCCTTGCCGATGGAGAGTTGCTGGATGGGTTTGTTTACTTCCACTATGGTTGGCAGGTCATCAAGTGTCTCATTGGTGGGAACTTGAGGAAGGCAGTTGATGGTTTCATCATCGAAGAAGGAAGTTGCATTTAAGATGTTGCTGAAATGCTCTGCCCAGCGTTGAAGGATTTCTTTCTTATCGGTGACCAATGTTCCCCCATCTGCACTGATGAGGGGAACTATGCCTGGTGATGTAGGACCATAGACCGCTTTCAGTGAGTCGTAGAAGTTTTTCATATCATGTCTGTCAGTAAAGCCCTGAATTTCATAGCTTTGCTGCTCAGCCAGGAGTCCCGTATGTGCCGACGTTTCTGCTGCACTACTCTCTGAATGTTCTTGAAGGCATCTTTTTTGATGTTGACTTCGGGTCATTCAAATGTGCCTTGAGGAGAAGATGTTTCTCAGCCAGCAATTGGTTGATGTCTTCGGAATTTTCATCAAACCAGTCTTTATGCTTTCGGGGGAGCTGGACCCAGGATTTCCATAGCAGTGTTGTAAATTATGTCCTTTAGGGCTCTCCATTCTGTTTCTGTATCCTGTTTAGCAGCAGCATTGGTCTTGAGGCGGTTTTCCAGCATATTTTCAAACGACTGCTGCATTTTCTTGCTGTTTAGGCGGGTAACATATAGCTTTTTTTGCATTTTCACACCTTGAGGACGCCGTGGTGGCCTGATGTGAATGTTTATTTTCGAGACAATGAGACGATGGTCTGTCCAACATTCGGCACCACACATGGATTTTGTCACTCGAACGTCTTGTCTGTCACTCCTCCTGATGATGACATAGTCAATGAGGTGCCAGTGTTTCGAGCGCGGGTGCATCCACGATGTCCTATTTCTCATGGGGAGACGGAAAATTGTGTTCATAATCAGGAGATCATGTTCGGCACATGGCTGAAGGAGGAGGAGTCCATTGCTGTTACAATTTCCGACTCTATGCTTTCCAATAATGCCACTCCAAGAGGTGGTGTCCGTGCCTACTCTGGCATTGAAGTCCCCAAGACGTATAAGTTTGTCTACTTTGGGAACAGATGTTAGTACATTGTGCAGGTCCTCATAGAACTTGTTCTTGACACCATCTTCGTTGGTCATAGTTGGTGCGTAGACACTCACAATGGTTGCATGCTTCCTTCCATTCAGCAGGGGCAACTTAATGGTCATGAGCCTGGCTGGAAATCCAGCTAATATGCCGACCAGAGCCGACTTAATGGCAAATCCCACACCGGATTGGCGTCTTTCCTCGCTTTTCCTTCCACTCCAGAAAAATGTGTAGCCGGCACCAATTTCACAAATGTTGCCTTCTTCTGCAAGTCGTGTCTCGCTCAAGGCTGCAATGTCGATGTTGTGCCTGCCCAGCTCTCTCCCAATCAGTGCTGTTCGTCTCTCTGGACCCGACGCGCCGTCTCTGTCAAGTAGGGTGCGTACATTCCAAGTTCCAATTGTTAAGGGAATATGGTTTACTCTTTTAGCTTTGCTTGTTTTATCTTTGTTTGTATGTCGACCGCAGTTAGGGTACCCACCAACCGCGGCTGGCTGGTTAGGTAGTGATGGAGCAGACAATTTTTAGGGCACCTTTTCTAGCCCCTTCCTCATGCTATGGAGGTGAGCATTGTGTTCCTACAGAGGGCTGCTCAGTCGCTCAGGGGGCTGCCGAATCCCACTGCTGCTCCGGTCAGTAGAAGACGACCATATGGCCTTAGCCGCCTGTGTGCAGGTCTGCGACTACGGCTGCCAGCGTACCCACGCCTGCCGCTTCGCCGCTCGCCCATCGCCACAGGGCTTGAAGGTGATATATGACGTTGGATGAAGAATGACTTGCGCGATGACTTGGATTAAAGTGAAGAAGAGTTGCGCAATTCGTCGACCTCACTCTCTCGCCTGAGTCCATCTGAGTCCAGTGGCAAGACAAGTCGAGACGATTGGAGACGAATACCGGTACAGTGGATGACCATGGCCTCTACGTGCCTTGCCGTGCTCATTACGTTCCACAACGCATTGCAGGTAAACGCCGTCTTGCCCGTTGAATCGGGAATGATTTCTTCCGCGCAGTCTGCCGAGTCCATTCTTCACATGCTGGGTAGGCATACCCTAGTTTACCACTTGGTTTGACACCAGATCGATTACCCATGCCTGGTTTAGCCAGACTCTCACAGCTGTTGCCCGGGGCAACAGGCACGAGCTGGGTGTCAGGCTTGGACCAGTGGGGGATGGGTCCTGAAAAGGACATGAGAGTCATCCTTACCAAAGGTGCTACCAATATCACATTATTATTAAACACAGGAATGCACATATGACACTGAGGAAATTGTGTAACATAGTAGGAGAAGTTTACAATATTGTAATAGAAGAAAATTGGGTATAAGGTATGCTCCATGGGCATAACAATATTACAAAGTATTATTATACACAGACACAGTGGTTCTTAATTGTCATACACAGATAATTATCTCAATTGTTATATCTTTAAAAAAGTCTCTGGAAACACCAGGCAATCGTCTGTCATAACTAACTACGTATGACTGTTCGTATTCTCTAGTTAAGATAAACACTGTTTATAAATGTTTATTTCCTGGGCTAATCTGGCCACAACTTGTTGATCTTGACACTGGGGATTCCAGTTTACTATAATAGGGTCCAGGTTTCCTTGTGGACGGATCTCTGTAGGTATTAGTGGAGACGAATTGGGGTTGTGTAAAGGTTGATGACCTCGGGGTGGGATTGGGTAATGCATACACATGGGTTGGTCATGCTAATTATCTTCATTCTCGTGTGGTAAGGGGCCGTTCTGAGTAGAAAACATTAAAGAACGTCATCAGCTCCTCACGGCAATTCACTGAGGACTCAGGCCAGAGATGTTCCCAGTCCCAGAATTACCACATGCACCAACCAACCACCACCCAACATCATCTGCCAACACAATATACATAACACGCCTTTACTCATCCCCACAAAAAATTGGGAAAAGGTCACTATACTACTTACATATACATAATTTTTCTAGACCCTTTTTGTGGTGTGTTGTCCTTTCATAATCTGACTGGACCATTGTCCTACACATATAGCTACAGGACATATTCATCATTTTATCATGTCTGCAAGATGCGTCTCCTCCCTTACGTGCACCTAGCCTCATACTCAGTAGTGCATTCAATCACTCAGTGGTTTTTTATTTGCCTTTCTGGTTTTTTTTGGG